>JAECUM010000782.1:0-22383 GCA_016617855.1 Megalonaias nervosa
TATATATATATATATATAATTATTCAAGCAAACAATAAATATAAGTGGCTTATGATAGGTTTATTCAGTTCCTTGTAACAAAGCTTGTGTAAAAGAATTCTATGGATACCACATGCAAAGTGTTCGTAGAGGGAGTCTAGAACCAAAACCGTGCTTGATATGTGGTGTTGGGGTTAGAGGAGAAACTCGATTGTGTGTGCAATGTGGTGGTAAAATATAGAGAGAGCTGAAACGATATTATGATAAAAAAAAGTAACGCCGATGGCGTCTGTAATGAATCTGCCATAAGAAACGCTGAAGACTATCTAGACAGATTTTAAAATAATAATTTATACAAATAATAATATTATATAAATGTAACAAAATGAATCTGTAACACATCCCATCATCAAGAATCATGACGCAGCTCGTGATGGTGTAATCAGGCACTGTCGATTATAAAAACCAGTCAGTGTTGTTGAAAATACCGGTTATCTCAGATTTCATGATGGGGAAAAAAATGTTTATCTCATAGATTCGTGTACGAGTGTTTTCATGGAATAATTGAAAACGGCCTTGTGATTGATCATATTAGTTCAGCTCCGAAAAATAATTCTTTATATAATTTACAAGTTATTACACAGAGTCAGAATTCTGCACGTGGTTGTACTGGTGAGCACGATCAACGCGCAAAGGTTGTTAAATCTGTAAATGTAGAGACAGGCGAAGAAATAATATTTCCATCGATGAATGCAGCTGGCAAATATTTTGATATTTGCATGCGTTCGGTACAATATGTCGCGGATAATATAACCAAGTCGGCATTTTCAAAGAATTTCTAACAAAAAGTAACATTTTAGTATTAAACACATGAAGGGAGATTACTTCTGTCAAGCAACGCTTTCTTCACTAGAGTAATTAAACAGTTACCCGCTTGTTACTGCGTAATATTACATAACTGCCGCTATTATTTTTTGCGTCATCGTAACTGTATTTCTTGTACTGCTTGACTTCGTCTGTCCATGGCAAGGTCAGGGTGTGTCTCTCTTTCTTGTATGTCACATCCCTCAACTTCGCTCCTAATAAATTCAGAAAAGCAATAAGTATATCGTTCGCAAGTGATGTGTAAGTATACATGCCTCAACTGTGTGCTAAGTTATTTTTAGATAGCTGTACACATGTACTTTAACTCCAATGACATCTAGCAGATTGGGAATTGAAATAAATCCACGCTGCAGTTTATAATAATTGTGATTTATTCAGTATACTGAGTAGCATAGGTAACTTCATAACAACTTCTGAAACATATATCTGTAAGGAGATCCGGTGGTCCAGTGCTAGCGTGGCGGACTCTCATACTCGAGGTCTGGGGTTCTATTTCCGTGACTGACACATTGTCAATGGAGGGCGATTATCGCAATTTTTCATAATAAGTGGGGCTCCTCCCCATTAGCTCGAACTTCAACAGAAAAAATACACCTTCCCACCATGTCACCACTTTTGCACTTCCCGGGGTTGATTATGGGGGAGGGTGTGCAGAAATCTGTTGAACGTAGAGAAGGTCCCCGTTGTGTATTGTGCCGTCCATAGAATTAAGATTGTATATACTGTAAATACACTACTATAGTTAAGTTCATGTTTATGTGCCGTCCTTATATTGCTGTAAATAACTTGATATGATATAATGCTGTAATACGATACCAGAATTAAGATTGTATGTTGTGCCGTCCATAGAATTAAGATTGTAAATATTTCGTCACCCTCAGAACCTGCTAGAATATCGTTTGGTAATCTAGGGGTTCACATGGGGATTATGTCTGTACAAATGTAAATATTTCGAATCACCTTCTGAACTTGCTAGAATATTGTTGGGTAATCTAGGGTTTCACATGGGGTTGTGTAAATGTAAATACGGATCACCCTCTGGACCTGGTAGATTGTCGTTTGGCAATATAGGGGTTCACTTGGGGGTTGTGTCTGTACCACCCTCTGAGCTTGCTAGAATGTCGTTTGGCAATCTAGGAGTTCACATGGGGGTTATGCTGTAAATATGTGTTGTTTAAAATATTTTTTTAAAATTTTAAATAAATATTTATTATATATATAACGAATTACAAAAATATTAATGCTATTATTTCTGCAATTCAAAATTACAACATGACGGTATAAAAATTTGTGATCAACTTAATCCAGAAAAAAATTATTTGTCATTTTGAATCATTACAACAACGAAGATTAGAAAATAGATATACATTACCAGCTGATTATAGATTCATTAAATTATTGCAACGATCAATGATGCAATCCTTGGTAACAGTTACAGATACGCAGGTTAAATTATTTGTTCCACTCGCACACTCAATTGAAAAAATATATCAGAACTGTCTCACGAATACGAAACAAAAAAGATTGTGAATGCTCATATAAGACAGTTGAGAAAGATTATGTGTGATTGTGAAACGATCCATAAAGTCAGTGATGATTGTGATTGTGAAAGCGCTGTCACCAGTGACTGTAGTGACAACGAAACTAGTAATTGTGAAAACACTGTCTCCGTGACTGGAAACAGCTAAACAAAATGAAAGTATAAAACCTTGACTCTGTCAAGAGGGATAATTCATTTCTGACTACAGTAATAAAATATTTATTTATTTTTATTCAGATTATAATATTTATTCTGATAACAATATTTATTTTTATTTTGATAATAATATTGATTTTATTTTGATAATAATATTTATTCTGAATCAGATTATAAAAGTATTTATTCTGAGTCAGATTATAATAATATTTAATTTTTATTCTGATAATAATATTTATTCTGAATCAGATTATAATAATATTTACTCAGATAATTTATTTGACACATTTTTTTGTTTTACAAAATACTGATCCTGGTATTCTACGATCTTACATACAGATTTATAAGCAATGAATCTCTTCGCAAATCCAACAAGCGTCCGGTTTGGTCAGTAAGTTTGAAATGCATCCTTGATAATAACGAATTATGACATCTCAGATAAACAGGATTAATTGGTTCTGATACAATGAAATGTCCTGGAGGTACTTGCGGAGTAAATGTATATAAAAATGTGTCCCTGCTGGGTCTGATTGGATTTCTCAAGGTCTACTTGATAACTTCCATCAATTACATCGCATACAAGATTAACTGCGATCGTTGACGTTATATTTACAATACCCGGTGAAACATGACAACCGCCACCGTATGGATCGTTATTTTGTTTGAGTATACCTGGCGGTGGGGCTATTTTTTCCATGCTTCGAGAATCTTCGGAAAGTATTTATCGATGAACGCACCAATTTCACTGTCGGCTTTACTAAATTCAAGTTCAGGTAAAAGTAAGTCCTCATCATCATATAATGTCCCGTAATGTCTTGAAGATAAATATTTTAAAGTTTCGTTGGATTTTATATTTGCGATGATAACTTTACCGACATGTTTTCGATCTAATAAAATCTGCATTAAATGTTGAATATTTTCTATAACTTTGGTTTTTACATCATCGCTGTAGTTTTGTATTAACATCAAAAACAGATTTTCTATATTAATGTATGTCTGGATGTGTTCAGGCTCATTTACATCGATCAATGATTTAATAAAATCTGCGTTAAATTTTGTTCCAATAACATTGTAAGGTTTAGAGAGGTCTGGTACAGAGATATCACGCAAATGATCCGTTATGTCAGGAAACTTTGCATCAATTTGATTATTTGTATTAAAATATTTCCATGGCTTTTGTTTTCGATAGTTCCGAAATTCTTGTAAATTGCTTTATTGCGCGAAATTCGTCTTTAGTCGGTTCTAGTGGACCTTGATAAACTGGTGCTACATCAGGCCAACCTAAAACACTTCTGATCGATGATTGATAAATATCAACAGCATAATCCGGTGAATTCATTTCAATCGCGACTGATAGCGTTGGCTCATGAACAGTAATGGCTATCTTGGATTCCTTGTCAGTTATAAATTTAAAATCCGGCGTTGAAACTCATCATTAATTTGTTCGATTTGATAACTGCCAGTGGGTATACTGACAACTTGCCAATCTGGTGTTCCGTCGGTTTTTTTTTTTTTTAATTTGCAAATACTAATGAATTATTTGCTTTCAATCCACCGAATGATTTGGATCTAATATTTGGCCAACTGTGATATACTCGTAATTGTGCTAGCGCTATTTCTTTGACTGGATATGCAGTTGGAAAACTGACGCTGAATTCAGGATTGGTTGAACTTGCTGATATCATCAAGGTTTTTGGCGGTGCTGTATTAGCGACGATCTGTTGTAGTAATTCGTTCGACGTTGACATTATTATCTAAAGCTTGATTCTAAATCAGGATTTTTTAAACCCCTGATTCTATCAGGTGTCTATTATTTGTAGGTTTTGACACAGTCGTTGCCTCATGATAAATCCCTGATTGAAAAAACGGAATCATTTCTGCGAACTCTTGATCTGATATTATTCCATCGCTGAGACCTGATGATATCAACGACGATAATTTGGAGTATTCTAGCGTCGCTGTATGCAACTTTATTGTATACTCGTGTAATTTGTCAACCGCACGTGGATATTTTCTTTGCGATGATATTAAGAATACCAGCAACACCGGTTATAACGGCAACACCGAATCCTATTACTGGTGGTATCACGTATGCGCCGATGACCGTTACTGTTCCAGCGATGACAGTAGATGTAGAGTATACAATTATCTCAGTAACAACGACACGTCTGCGATAGTTTTTTACTTTTACTGTATACGCGTCGATGATATTTTTCAGTTGTGTATGCCACTCACATACTTGATTCTATCTGTAATGTTGAACATCAATCGATTGGTTCATTATATTTTAAGTAAGTGATAGTTTAGCGATTAATTCAAGACACCAATAGTACAACACGGGGGTGCCTTTTTCTTTGGGTTCCACTACAAATGTTTCCTCGTCGTTTTGATCTAGTAAGTGGATAACACCGTGAAATTGTGGTAGATACTGTAAATGTTGTAACGCCGAGTACTGAGAACCTGTATATGCCGGCAACCTCAGCGCCATGTTTAATGGATTTATTGAGTGGTGCCCATAATGGTGATCCAGACGCTGCAGCATGTACTACACTGTCGGTAATTTTTTTTATGTCAACGAGTTTAATATCAAAAACCGCTGGATTTCCAAAAAATTCATTAATGGCTCTATTTGTGTTTCTGCGAAAATTTACAAACATTTGCACGTGAGTAGAAAATTCAGATCTGAATGTTGTCATTCCATCATTGATTGTCATTAACGATGTCATCATCGGGATGTTGCTATTGTCAACGTATTTCCTCGTTGCAGCGTCATCGTTTGATTCTGGTTCTCCAAGACCAGTAATTTTATTATTAGCCATATTGAGAGAACCAGTCATTGTATCACCGGCGGTTAGTAAACGATCATCAGTCTCAGTTCTGATAATGGCGTTATTGCTGTCTACATATCTTTTTGTTGCCATCGTCTGATTTTGGTTCTCTCACATTGATAATTGTATTTTTGCTCATGGTGAGATCGCCATACATAATATCCCCGATTCTTCTGATACGTCCAGCAATTTCTCCCATGAGTGTTAAGACTGACTTATTTGAATTTTTAATTTTACCGTTTTTAGGAAATATGGCTAAGTTATCTTCTGTCGCGCCTGGAACTCGCAGAATAATAACTGTCAACGGGATATTGCTCGTCTTTAACCGTCCTTGCTGATCCTGAAAACCAACGACTTCATTTTGGTCTACATTTGCGAGACTCAAAAGATCAGCGAGTTCTTCTTTCACATAGTGAAGGGTTGTATATTTAGATAAGTCACCTTGCTGAGTTTTACTCAGGCGAGAAGAGGTCTTCCGTAAATATCTAACATTATATTTACTAATGCCTGTTTAAAAAGTTGGACAACGTGATATACTCGTGCACGACTTTATGAGGTGGTGTTGTTGATGATGACACAGCGTCGAACACAGCGAGTACTTCACGGCCACATATTGGCGGATCTGTTATCGTCTGTGTTCGCAATGTTGAATACCAGATTGGAATACTTTGCATGTTGCAAACATATTTTAAAAATTCTTTTGGTGGCGCCAACCCATACGAATCGAAATAAACAATTCCACGTGGATCAGTCGCGTATGCAACCCAATGAGTACCTGGACCAGAACTTCCATCGAGATTAAAAATACCTGTTTCATCATTGTTTGGTTTGTTTTGGTAATTGATCACGCATAAAAACCTCTGAAGTTTTCGATGTTTAGGTTTTTAGCAGCATCAAGTAAATCAAAATTGGACATGGGAAAAATCAAAGAAGTGTCCCGGGAAGTCTTAGACCCTTTCCCTTTTTTTGGAAGTTTTTATTCCGTAACCTGTTGCTTTCTTTAATGCCATTCCGGCAGCAGTTCCAACAGCGCCAAGTTCAACTTGTTTTGCAACAGCTGGGGCTGCGGCAGCTATCAACGCTGGTATAGCTGCAAGAAGTGAAAATATTCCGCCGGTTTTATTCATATCTTTGAGAGCCTCCAATGATAACTCGACTTGTAATCCTTTGTTAGATTTCTTTGCTTGATTAAAGTGTCTGACTTGACGCTCTGTCAGTGATATTTTATTCGGGCTATATAATTGTTTATTTTTTAATGTTATTTTTGTGGGGTGACATTTCTTCAACGCGCTTTGTAATTTCTTGAGTTGACCAGGAGTTATAGTAACATTAACGTGTGTATGAATTTTATAATTTTACTTCGCGATCTAATTACATGTTTTCTACTGGTGCATCGACGACTCTCATTCGACCACCAACACCTTCAAGCAACATTGTTTTATCGCTGAGTATAACAGCGATTGCTCTGTAATTGGCAATGGCTTCTGTTTCCACACGAGCTCGAAAGTGTGTATCAACGACAGATTGCCTAAATAAATCCAAATGTTCCAGAGAAAAGTAATAGATCAGATAGAGCGTTGTGAAATCTAGCTGTGATATTTGTAAACCAGAATCAACATTTTGATCGCGTCCCATAAATGTCATTAAACGATGATATGCACGTGCTATATGATTATTCTCAAAATTTATTAATATAGTTTCAGATGGTTCTTGATGACCATTTATTCTCAGTGAAACTTCACTAACACCAAGATTATTGAATATCATTGTACTATGTAATTGTGAGTTTACTCGCGCAGTATCTTGGAAAGCAACAAATATATGTCGCGGTGCAAAGACACCTTGCTGCGATGCTCTCTGCCATGTGAATAAACCATTGATTGCACTTTGAACACTATCTGTACTTGTTGTCAGCCATGATAATGTTGATTTACCACCCCATAATAGAGAGTAGCCGTTGTTCTTCAGGTATTGATGGAGTCATTGTTGGCATCCACAACGAAAGTTTTGTTAGTATTACTTTACCAGCATCGCCAGCAGGTCGCCAGATTGCATCATCGTCGGTAGCTTTTCTTATAAGTACAACTGTATGCTTGGCTCCGAAAATAACCTTTCTGACATTTCTGCAGAATCCAAAGATATGCGACAGTGGGATCACATATGAGAATGTTCTTCTTCCACCTTTTAGCATCGATCGACGTACTGTGTATCCTAAGTTGAATTCTGGATTAACACCATGAACCACAGGCCACACATCAGCGTCAGCGTTGTCGGCATTGTATCTTGGTCGTCTATATTATACTGTGTGCTGTTAAGAAAGTTAGAAGTGTCCTTTGCAAACATCACTGACGGACCAGCTGATCTTGAATAATCATCGCTGTACCTTGCAAGGCCAAGTATCGTTGTGGCAACGTCGAAGTCTTTCTGGATTGATTCAATGGACCTTCCATCGATGATATATGTAGCGCTGTCAAACAATACCATAATGCCATTATTAACAAAACCAACTATAATATTGGCTCCGTATGCTGTATCGTCTGTTTTTAAGATTTCGCCTTCTACTTCAGTAAACGCTTCAGCGGGTAAGAAATACCTGCTTGTATCCTGAATTTGCAGCTCAATTCACCCACGCTGATTTGGCTGTCGTGCGTCATAAGAATAATACTGAAAATCACGTATCGATTCATCCTTGAGAACTGGCTCATCCATGTCAAATGCGGGATCAGATACACGTTTGAACATCTTTATTATATTTGTTATCGTCTAACACGAAGCGAAGGCCACTTCCTGCTATCAGACTAGCAGTTATACTTTCTTCTTTTTCTGACATCGATGGCAACGCTATTGTTTCTAGTTTTTGATTTGGAGTTTGATTTATTTTACTAACATTTGCAGGCATCACTTCAGTGCTGGGTAATTTTACTGATTGCGGTTATCGTCGTATTAATCGTGCTGGTCTATCCTTGATTGCTGAGAATGCTTTACTAGCAACATCACCAACAGCACCAATAACTTTTTCACGAACAACGTCAATAGCTTTCATCCCCAGTTGCTTTGCAATTGGTATTGCTTTTGGGGCTACTCTTCTAAATAGACCCTGAACAACATCACCAAGTCCATCACCACAGAATGTTTTATAATTAGGTAATCTTGAATTTATCACCCTGACTTTAGTAGGGCCACGCTGAGCATTATGTATAATCATCTTATTTTCTTGTTACTGATCTAATTGTATACCCTTATTCATCAACGATTTCATCGAGGAGAGCCTGATAAATACCAACATCCATGATACCACCTGTAAATAATCTCTGACAAATAGCAGCTGCTTCATTAATGATTTCAGGGGACTTATTACCGGCTCGTTTTCCACCAATGAGCACTTCTAATCTGTCCACGTCAGCAAGAACATTATCGGGGCAAGTAATAAGACCACTTCCAGTTACTGGTTGTTGTAGTTTCTATAATTCTTCTTCTGCTTCATAGATTGTGTCAGTAGCTAGACCATTTCCAGTGGCGATGGGGCCAGGATCTGTTTCCTTACTTTGTATTGGACTGATTGTTTTTTGTTTCGATTGTGTTTGAGGTTGTTGTTGTTGTGATAATCCTTGTTTTGCTAATGTTTGTGTCAATTGTTGTTGTGATTGTGGTGGTGTTTGTGATAATTGTGTTCGTTTCTTTGGTTGTTGCTGTTTTTCTTGCTCTATTCGTTGCTTTAGTTGTTTTGCTTCTTGTTGTTGTCGTTGTTGTTGTTGTTCTTGTGTTACGTGTAGGCTCGTACAATAATAACAAGAGAAAAGAGTGAAGACAACAAGCTTTGTATACTTTAACAAAATAATTTATTTCCCTAGAAAAACAATGTAAAAATTTGAAAATAGGACTTACGGTTTGTGAATATAATCCAAAATTTAATCCTAAGAATGAAAAATACAAGTCCTATCACTAAATAGTTCTATTAGAATCCAGGTTCGAATCTCGACGACGTTCAAATATGGAAGTCGATGACGTCAGATATAGTCCTTGTACAAATAGCAACAATTCCTCAATTTAATCACAGTTTATGTTTCCGAATAATTCCAAAATAAATTTCCACTGAATTTCTTTCTCCCAGAATTTTATAAAACAGTACACTCGTTTGGTTTTCTAGAGAATAAATTATTAAATTCCAAAAACAAATGAACTTCAAAAACAATCTGGTTTCAGCAATAAAATACCTATCCGGCTTTCAAGGTTTCCGAAATACAACTGACTGATAAGCGCTCGGGAAGAGTATTATATCCACCCGAATTATCATCCCGTTCTTGCGAGACAGACTACGCGGTCTCATAACACTTGAAACAACGCAATATGAGCAATGCAATTCGTCACATAGAAAGAACCCCTATCTACTATCACTCTGAAATAAATGTAAAAATAAAACATTGTTTATTCAGACTAGAGGAAATGACCTTGGTAATAGCCAATCGTTTTCGCGTAGCGCTTACACTACCGCGAACCAAGGTAAACTAAAAATATTGCTAATGTAACACGTTTTACGTCTTAGATAAACAGAATTATTGAAAAAGAATTTCGAATCCCGTGAAAATAATCATTACAATAAAATGTAATGAAACAAAAATAATAAAAGAATTTTAACACACAAGCAATTTAATTACATATACGTAGCAGTTGTTGTAGTCATTGTAATTCTGTAAAATAGTTATTTATTCCATTATCAAATAACATATATCTTAAATCACTATTTCTTGCCTGATCAACTCCGTAGTGTATGCGAAATATCCATTTGTACCAAGCTTCTCGACTTACAGCATCATCAGCGTACTTTCTTTCAAAAATCTTCTTCTTTGATCAAACATCATGGCGGCAAACACAGGTAAATCTTTCGTGCTGTCAAGCTTTTTGATCTGGTTAATAGTCTCTTCGGTAAATGTTTCGTTTACATCAACTTTGGCTCTTGCTTGTTCTGGCTCTGCTTGTTCTGGTTCTGGAATATGTTCCTTTATATCACCTATTTCAACACGAGTTCGTTCAATACCTTCAAGTATTTCTTGTAATTCTCGCGCTGGTTGAGCAGCACCTATTTCATCTGGAAGTTCTCTTAAAATCTTTTTTGTTTTCTTAGTTCGCCCTGCTATTTTTTTCAGTCGCTTTGGCGGTTTGCTCTAACGTGGAAAGAAGACCTTTGGTAGCCATTGTAACAGGTTTGAATAACTGTTCTGTTTCTTCGGCAAATTCTTCCTGTGTTTATTGACGTTCTTGTAGTTGTTGCTTAACAGAATCATGAACGGGTAGATATTTTTTAATTGCCTCTAGTCGCTGTCGAGCTAGTTTAGCTGTGTGAGATTCCATTATTGATATAATAATGATTTAATTACAGCAGCAGAGAGGGTGACGACCAACAGTGAGTGTCCTGGTAAGTAAACGTACACGCATAAAAAAATGAAAACACAAGCGTCAAAAATAAAGTAACAAAACAAGCTAACCCAATTAGAGAAATCTCGGTCGGTTAGAGGTTTTGGTTTGACGTTATTGACCTTGTATTTTTCAGCCTTTGTAGGAACCTTATTTTTCGCGAACTGACATTTCAAGCAAATGGTCTGTTCATCCTCTCTGCTGCTAAATGTGACGACCGTCTTCGGATAAACGACAGTAGTTTGTAGGAGGCAAGTTTATTAAGCGTGTTTGTCAATCTTCTGTCTAATTCTATCCCATTCATACCAATACGTTTAAGCCGTGTATGAATTTGAATGTAAGACCTGAAGTAAGATAACCATACAGTACCTTTAAGGAGTGTATGAATTAGAAATGAAGTGGCCACCGAAACTTTTGAAAATAAGTGCAATTAATTTAATTGTGGACGTCTCACTGGAGCTAGACTGTTGATGAAGTACATCTTTTCCAAGCGTCTAGCACCAGCTTATAATCTCGTTCCCGACGTATGCTTTCCTTGGGGGATTATGTATCCATTACCCCAGATAATAAACTTGTGCTGAAGTACACCTTTTCCACACGTGTAACACCAGCTTATAATCTCGTACCCGGCCTATACTTTCATTATGTGATTATCCATCACTTATCCCCCAGATATTAGACTGGGAGTTAACAGAACAGCGACATTAGCCAGATATTTACACTTTACTGTTGCGAAATATTGCCATGACCTACGCTTGTTTCATAATCAACTCCCACCCCCACCCCCACGCCCACCTCCTGAATTATGGGCAATAAGCTTCTTGACGGCAAGGACAGGAAAATTGGAGTAACTCCCAAAAATGAGTACCTCCAATTTTCGGGTTTGTTTAATATTCTTCCAAATGTGTGAGTTATTTAAAATGAAACTTTTACATGTTTTGTCTGAAGGGATTTTAACATTTTATGTAATTAGATTTTTTAATGAAAGTACGAGGAAAATCTCGACTATTGTACTGTTCGTTTCTTTCCTATCGGGACGCCATAAATTAATCAAGAAGCCGTTATCCTTGTTTAATCAACAAGATCGTGTAACATTACAGCTTTAATTGATGTCATATACAAAAAAGAACCTTTAATGTGTCCCGATGACATAAATGCAATATGGGATAATTAGATTCTTTAAAAAGAAAATAACGTCAGATTCCAAATATTTAAGGGCTATAACCCTTTAGATTTTTAAATAAATAGACAGAACATTACCTTTCTATGTTTGACATCATAATTCACATAAAGTTTCATTTCAATCCAAACAGTTCTACAAACGTCATTGAGCAGAAATAGCATGCATGGGAAAACATGTGCTGTAACTCTAAACGACGAAATCTATGAAAAATGTAATTCCCATCGTAAATCAGGTTTTAATCCATGTTTTCTTTCAAAAGGTTTTAAACGGAAACAAAATTGTAATACAAAATCAAACTTATTAGTATAATAGGGGCTATAACTCAAACCAACGAAATTTTATGTAAATAAAATAAACTTGATCTTTATCTTCGTCATGCAATATCCCATACTAAATTTTTTTCGATCCACGAAATCCTTAAAGTGTTATTAAAATGAGACGGAATTCGTGACGGACAGACAAACATTAATAATACCATATGCACCCTTAACAAAATATGGATGAGATAAATATTGTAACATGCACGGAGTCTGGGAGAACCTTATTACCAAGTAAATCAAACATCACATGCAGGCAGGCTAGATGTCGATGCTTCCCCTATTTTCAAGGACATCGAGACAACATTTGTTTTCAAGTGAAGGGTTCTTAAACGCGCTAATATCACAAATAATTATCCTCTAATCAATTAATGACCACGCATTCACGAGACCTAATTCCACACTTACGTATTTTGTTTTTGCTTCATAGTTGTATCGGATCCCGAGTAACCGAGTAATCTAAAACGTTCACCGCTACAGATCACTGACATCTCACCTCTGTCCGCGTGGGTTCGAATCTCGACACGGCCAACGTGGGTATGTGAGAAAGGTTGCCAGTGTCTTCCCGTGGGTCGGAGGTTATTATTGGCATAATCTCGGATTCTTCCTCGACCAAACCTATTTCCTGCTATGAATAAAAAATGTGCTGAAAACGGCGTTAAAACCGCCAAACCTATCATAGTTATATGATTTATCAGTACGTTTTTCAATGCCGCAGATTGGTATTTCTTGTCATGTACCATAAAACATGATCAAAACAACTAATGCACTGAATTAGTCCAATCTCAAATGATCAAACACCCTACGTGAGAATATGTTGAGACATTAGGGAGGGGCCATTTTAGTTCACGCTGCCTTAAGTCCAGTGAATACTGCACATTATGATGTCTGCTTCTAATATATGCCTGTTACTAGGTTTGAGAAATATCTTCCCAACATAGATTCCCCACAATCAAACAAACTTACAGCAAAGCTATCAACGGAGACATGAATACAGATGTCATATACTCTAGGCTTGTTATTTTATTCTACAGGAGAAAAAGAGATTAGAAGAGGAATTAGACGAAAACCATTCAGGTCTACATCCGAATGATAATCCTTTGTTTTGGTCGTCATCATATAATGTAATTCCTGGCATAGCTGCAAGTAATACACTATACCCAATACCCTTCCGTAACTCCAAATTACCTCCCCTGCAACCAATGGAAAAGACCAAGAAGGACGAGCATCGTAGGAAGAAAAAGAAGAAGAATCATAAGAAGGAAAAAAAGAGGAAGAACAGGAACAAAATCGGCATATTAGAGGTAGAAATAACAACCGTGACTTGAGCAAAGGGAGGCGTATTGTCATATCTTAAAACGTCTAATGTCTCCAGGCCTGAATTTGCAAAGATCAAACAAATTATTGTGATCTTTTTTGTATCATCTTTAAACACGTAGTGTGGTTAATATTTCAACAGTATTAGATATGATTTTCAGACTCAGGTACTATCATTTTTAAAAGATATATATATATATATATATATATATATATATATATATATATATATATATATATATATATATATATATATATATATATTCTCGTACTACGCCACTGAACTGTTGTCATTCGAGCCGTTTAACGTTTTGTTCTCTGTGATTTTCCCGGAGATTTGCTAAACAGCGTACAACGTTTCTTGAATTCAACAAAAAGCAGTGTTAAAGCCTAAATGGAAAATAAATTTTGTCGAGTTCAGCCTTAGAGTTTCTGCTTAGGATGACAAAGCAAATAGATGTGATTCGGCTGGTTCCGGATAGGGCACTTCCACTGAAAATTACATTGTTTTCATTTAATTGCAATTATTTCCAGAATGATACCACAACAAAACCTATGCCGATTTTTGGGATAAGGAAGCCAGTCTGGGTGCAATTGAGTTCATAGGCAATACACTGGTAATCTAAAATGTAAAAAAAGAATGAAATATATAAGGAACTTAGTTTAGTTATACCTACAAACACAGCTTCGAAATTTATAGTTCATCTGACCATAAAGTTAGTTGAACTTACGATATGCTCCTTTGCTATATTCAGCTTCTCCAAAAACTACAGGATCGATTTCTAAAAAATATGAATAAAGCATTTCAAATTTATACAAATATTGATCCGCCATCACCTCTAGCCGCCGTTCTTAAAAAAGAAAAACTTTGTGCGACTTTTTCTATTAAAAAAACCCCCCACTCAACAGGATACAACCATTTTTGTTAAAAAAATCTTGTCATGAAGGCCGTTTTCAAGTATAAATGACGTCGATCCAACATCAAATGTGTTAGCACTTACTGAAAATCGAAAAACCTTTAAACAACTTCTGAAAAAAAGCGCTTAACGGAATTCAACTAAATTTAACAGACAGCATTCTATCACGATGATCATTTAAATATGCCGTTACTAAAAATTAAAGTTTTAAAAGACTTCTTCCTAAATATCGATCAAGCAGAATTTCACCAGATTTAACAGAGAGTATACTGGTACGAAAGCCTTTAAATTTTGGGATATCGCACTCGTTTGTTAGTTTTTAGATTTTATTTTCCATGCCAAACGTTTTCTGTGGTAACCCGATGCATTGATTAATTCAGCTTTCACCGGTACCCCATTTTAGGGACATTTATCTAGATATAGGTGCCCTTAAAAAGGGTATGGTCGTGAAATTGCAATGAAAATGCCAGCCACTGGTAGATTAAGAAAAAGGACGTGATATGAATAGTAAAGTGTCAATCAAGCTAAATACTTGTATTAAATTTAAAGTATATACAGTATATTTCCACGCATAACAACAAAAATCTACATTAAAACAGACAGTGAACTGAATTACCTAACTATGACGGAGAGATTACATGAAGCCGTGTAAGGCCTCATATTAACTGCAACGGTTTGTAGATTTGCACACAAATATAGCATGTTAATTGATTTATTAATTAAAAAATTTATACACAGTTAACCGAACTGCACTAACTACGAATAAGATATCAGGGTTAGTGGTTAGCACAAAAGAAATATAACAAGTTAATTAAGATCACAAACTTTTTTTTGTTTTCACTGTTACCCGCGAATCAGATTCCTGCGGGAGTAGGTATGATCCAGTACATTTATATTGAATGGAGTAGACTATATGTTTCTTTAAATTGTTTTACTCTTATGCATAATACAGTGAAAGTCAATCTGACGTCTTCCTATATGAATTAAAAATAGATAACCTACAATGTGTATCGTTTCATATCGGGTATCAGAGCGACCAATGTTTGCTGCACATAGCTGATAGCGAATAAAATTTAACTTTAAGTTAATACACAGGTTGTTCTGTTTTAAAGGTAATTAATGTAGCCATGCTATAAATTGATTTGCATGTGCGTATTCTAGAACTGTGAGTCTGCATCGAATACGTTTTTAATTGGTCATGAATGCAATCTCGGTGAATAATTTCATTTTCTCAGGCATTAACATTGATGCAAGCAAAAGATTAATCAATGGTTAGACCGCATATACATGATTCCAGAAATACCAAGAATTGCGTTCCCAATTTGACTTTTATTATGGCTTTTTGATTTATAAAAAAAAAAAAACGGCAGCCTGCATTGTACATGGACATATATTCAACACAAGTTAATAGTGACTGTGTTTTTGGGTAGATTTCATACTTGTGTTTTAGGGAGGAAAAAAAGTCCTGTTGTGATTTTCTATGCACGCGATTGGTCTATGGACTCACGCGTAATACAGCAGCAGCGAGTAGAGTGAGAGCGGGTCAAGCGAACCACCGCATCATAAGCACAGATGTCCATTTAAAAAAAAAATCTACGTTTCCGGTTAGGTTTTCTGATTCCACTATCACTTACTATAAATGCGTATTTCAGAAGAGAATTTAAAGTTTCAGAACAATAAAAAATAACTAAGGCAGAGAAGAAAAATTCCATCTAATACAAATTCTAAAGTTAACATTTGTTTTCGACGTTCGTCGAAGAAAGTAATAAACCACGCAACGTACAAACACTTCCTTTGCACAGGCATAGAACGCGCTTACATGCCCCTGTGGAAAATATTTCCATGACATGGCGCAATACAAATTGCAATGACACGAATATTTCATGTAATCAACAGTTTCATGGTTCGAAATGCTACCATGTGTGATCACTAACCAGTTGTAAATTATTTTAGAACTTTGCGATGAATATTTTAGTGCAAAAAAATTCAGTCAGCTAACTAATCGGAATGAAAAGGAACAAAAGAGTGACCTTCGTGGTGTGATCCAAACATATAAATTCGTATATTTTTACATAATTGAAAAAGAAATGAAATATGTAAGTGCGCAAGCTAACATCTAATACTACGATAATATTAGGGACCAACAATTCAATGTTTTGAGGCAGGTGCTTGACACATTTTTTCTTTAATATCCGTCCGTCAGTAGCTGGAAAAAATATCTTGCTCCGATTTATAGGAAAATAACACCATATTATATCCATGATGTTAGGTGATTTTGCTATGTGTATGTTAATTGTTGTATAAGTTGAAATCTAAAAACTGTAACTCAAGTGGGATGATTAATAGTGGATATTGTGAATGACATCATGATGACATTAGATATATTATTGCTATAAATACGAAGTGTTGCTACTGACGCCTACAATTTACCAGCTACACTACTTATATAATAGGCAGGGAAACTTTGAGTCGGATGCCAACATCCAGGCAAGATATTTATAAGTAGGAACCAATAAAAATAAAACAAAAAATGAGGAAATATTTAGTGGACTTGAAATATAACGTAAAGTTCAGACAAAAAACAAGATCATCCCTGAAAATCGTAGGATGATTCGCAGTCTTACAAAGGAATACATATACTTAACACATTCACTTGCGCTAACAAATAACTAAAACATGATCGTAGTTACCCTCCCCCCCCCCCAGTTAGATTTGGCATAACATTCCATTTGGTCACCAATTTGGCATACGTGACACGTGTCAAAAACGTGATTAAAGGATCATAAATATAATTATATTTGTAACATTAATTTGTGATTGATACATCAGTGTTGTAAAAAAATTAATTTGGAACTATTTTGTCAGGAATAATGAAAGTTCACTTCTAATATCATTAAAATTGTAACAAGATTCATCGGGAATTTCCGTAGATTCTTGCAACTAAAATCGTTTATTGCTTCAAACAACATGCTATTACAAATTATAAAGTATGCTTCTAATAATCCGCAGAAAAGAAAATTAATTATGTTTCTCACTTGAATATATTGCTAGGTAATTTATTTTCAGTATTAAATTATAGCATTTCTTCGAGGAAATCGTTGATATAAAATAGAGCTTCTTCGCAAGCTGCAGGACATGTATCTTGTGTTTCTTGTTTTAACGCTGTACAATTTTTTGCCTCAACCATGTTTCTAATTTGTATGATTATGATGTAGTCGCTCTACTATTGGTTGCTTCAACCACGTTTCTAATTTGTATGATTATGATGTAACCAAACTACTAAGGGTTGCTTCAACCATGTTTCTAATTTGTACGATTATGATGTAGCCACTCTACTATTGGTTCCTTCAACCATGTTTCTAATTGGTATGATTACGATGTAGCCACTCTACTATTTATTGCATCAACCATGTTTCTCATTTGTATGATTATGATGTAGTCACTCTACTATTAGTTCCTTCAACCATGTTTCTAATTTGTATGATTATGATGTAGCCACTCTACAATTTATTGCATCAACCATGTTTCTAATTTGTATGATCATGATGTAGTCACCCTACTATTGGTTCCTTCAACCATGTTTCTCATTTTCTAATTTGTATGATTATGATGTAAACACTCTACTATTGGTTCCTTCAAGCATGTTTCTAATTTGTATGATTATGATGTAGCCACTCTACTATTGGTTGCTTCAACCCATGTTTCTAATTTGTATGATTATGACGTAGCCACTCTACTATTAGTTCCTTCAAGTATGTTTCTAATTTGTATGATTATCATGTAGTCACTCCACTATTAGTTGCTTCAGCCATGTTTCTACCTTGTATGATTATGATGTAGTCAATCTACCATTGATTCTTCAGACATGTTTCTAATTTGTATGATTATGATGTAGTCTCTCCACTATTAGTTCCTTCAACAATGTTAATAATTTGTATGATTATGATGTAGTCACTCTACTGTTGGTTGCTTCAACCATGTTTCTAATTTGTAAGATTATGATGTAGCCACTCCACTATTGGTTGCTTCAACCATGTTTCTAATTTGCATGATTATGATGTAGCCACTCTACTATTGCTTGCTTCAATCATGTCTCTACTTTGTATGATTATGATGTAGCCACTATACTATTAGTTGCTTCAACCATGTCTCTAATTTGTATGATTATGATGTAGCCACTCTACTATTGGTTGCTTCAGCCATATTTCAAATTTGTATGATTATGATGTGCCCACTCTACTGTTGGTTGCTTCAACCATGTTTCTAATTTGTAAGATTATGATGTAGCCACTCCACTATTGGTTGCTTCAACCATGTTTCTAATTTGCATGATTATGATGTAGCCACTCTACTATTGCTTGCTTCAATCATGTCTCTACTTTGTATGATTATGATGTAGCCACTATACTATTAGTTGCTTCAACCATGTCTCTAATTTGTATGATTATGATGTAGCCACTCCACTATCAGTTGCTGCAACCATGTTTCTAATTTGTATGATTATGATGTAGTCACTCCACTATGGGTTGCTTCAACCATGTTTCTAAATTGTATGATTATGATGTAGCCACTCCACCATCGGTTGCTTCACCCATGTTTCTAATTTGTATGATTATGATGTAGCCACTCTACTATTAGTTCCTTCAACCATGTTTCTAATTTGTATGATTATGATGTAGTCACTCTACTATTGGTTCCTTGAATCATGTCTCTACTTTGTATGATTATGATGTAGCCACTCTAATATTAGTTGCTTCAACCATGTCTCTAATTTGTATGATTATGATGTACCCACTCTACTATTGGTTGCTTCAAAAATGTTTCTAATTTGTATGATTATGATGTAGCCACTCCACTATTAGTTGCTTCAACCATGTTTCTCATTTGTATGATTATGATCTAGTCACCCCACTATGGGTTGCTTCAACCATGTTTCTAATTTATATGATTATGATGTAGTCACTCTACTATTGGTTGCTTCAACCATGTTTCTAACTTGTATGATTATGACGTAGTCACTCTACTATGGGTTGCTTCAACCATGTTTCTAATTTATATGATTATGATGTAGTCACTCCACTATTAGTTGCTTCAGCCATGTTTCTAATTTGCATAATTATGATGTAGTCAATCTACCATTGATTCTTCAGACATGTTTCTAATCTGTATGATTATGATGTAGTCTCTCTACTAATAGTTCCTTCAACCATGTTAATAATTTGTATGATTATGATGTAGTCACTCTACTATTGGTTGCTTCAACCATGTTTCTAATTTGTAAGATTATGATGTAGCCACTCCACTATTGGTTGCTTCAACCATGTTTCTAATTTGCATGATAATGATGTAGCCACTCTACTATTGCTTGCTTCAATCATGTCTATACTTTGTATGATTATGATGTAGCCACTCTACTATTAGTTGCTTCAACCATGTCTCTAATTTGTATGATTATGATGTAGCCACTCTACTATTGGTTGCTTCAGCCATATTTCTAATTTGTATGATTATGATGTGCCCACTCTACTATTGGTTGCTTCAACCATGTTTCTAATTTGTATGATTATGATGTAGCCACTCCACTATTAGTTGCTTCAACCATGTTTCTCATTTGTATGATTATGATGTAGTCACTCCACTATGGGTTGCTCCAACCATGTTTCTAATTTATATGATTATGATGTAGTCACTTTACTATTGGTTGCTGCAACCATGTTTCTAATTTGTATGATTATGATGTTGTCACTCCACTATGGGTTGCTTCAACCATGTTTCTAATTTATATGATTATGATGTAGTCATTCTACTATTGGTTGCTTCAAGCATGTTTCTAATTTGTATGATTATGATGTAGCCACTCCACTATCGGTTGCTTCAGCCATGTTTCTAAATTGTATGATTCTGATGTAGCGACTCCACTATCGGTTGCTTCACCCATGTTTCTAATTTGTATGATTATGATGTAGCCACTCTACTATTAGTTCCTTCAACCATGTTTCTAATTTGTATGATTATGATGTAGCCACTCTACTATTGGTTGCTTGAATCATGTCTCTACTTTGTATGATTATGATGTAGCCACTCTAATATCAGTTGCTTCAACGATGTCTCTAATTTGTATGATAAGGATGTACCCACTCTACTATTGGTTGCTTCAACCATGTTTCTAATTTGTATGATTATGATGTAGCCACTGCACTATTAGTTGCTTCAACCATGTTTCTCATTTGTATGATTATGATGTAGTCACTCCACTATGGGTTGCTTCAACCATGTTTCTAATTTATATGATTATGATGTAGTCACTCTACTATTGGTTGCTTCAACCATGTTTCTAATTTGTATGATTATGATGCAGTCACTCTATTGGTTGCTTCAACCATGTTTCTAATTTGTATGATTATGATGTAGCCTTGCTACTATTGGTTGCTTCAACCATGTTTCTAATTTGTATGATTATGATGTAGCCACTCTACTATTGGTTGCTTCAACCATGTTTCTAATTTGTATGATTATAATGTAGCCACTCTACTATTAGTTCCTTCAAGTATGTTTCTAATCTGTATGATTATGATGTAGTCACTCCACTATTAGTTGCATCAGCCATGTTTCTAATTTGTATGATTATGATATAGTCAATCTACCATTGATTCTTAAGACATGTTTCTAATTTGTATGATTATGATGTAGCCACTCTACCATTAGTTCCTTCAACCATGTTTCTAATTTGTATGATTATGATGTAGTCACTCCACTATTGGTTGCTTCAACCATGTTTCTAATTTGCATGATTATGATGTAGCCACTCTACCATTGGTTGCTTCAACCATGGTTCTAATTTGCATGATTATGATGTAGCCACTCTACTATTGCTTGCTTCAATCATGTCTCTACTTTGTATGATTATGATGTATCCACTCTACTATTAGTTGCTTCAACCATGTCTCTAATTTGTATGATTATGATGTAGCCACTTCTTTCTAATTTGTATGATTATGATGTACCCACTCTACTATAGATTCCTTCAACCATGTTTCTGATTTGTATGATTATGATGTAGCCACTCCACTATCGGATGCTTCAACCATGTTTCTAATTTGTATGATTATGATGTAGCCACTCCACTATCGGTTGCTTCAACCATGTTTCTAATTTGTATGATTATGATGTACCCACTCTACTATTAGTTCCTTCAAGTATGTTTCTAATTTGTATGATTATGATGTAGTCACTCTACTATTGGTTGCTTCAACCATGTTTCTAATTTGTATGATTATGACGTAGTCACTCTACTATGATTTGCTTCAACCATGTTTCTAATTTGTATGATTATGATGTAGTCACTCTACTATTGGTTGCTTCAACCATGTTTCTAATTTGTATGATTATGATGTAGTCACTCTATTGGTTGCTTCAACCATGTTTCTAATTTGTATGATTATGATGTAGCCTTGCTACTATTGGTTGCTTCAACTATGTTTCTAATTTGTATGATTATGATGTAGCCACTCTACTATTGGTTGCTTCAACCATGTTCCTAATTTGTATGATTATGATGTAGCCACTCTACTATTAGTTCCTTCAAGTATGTTTCTAATTTGTATGATTATGATGTAGTCACTACACTATTAGTTGCATCAGCCATGTTTCTAATTTGCATGATTATGATATAGTCAATCTACCATTGATTCTTAAGACATGTTTCTAATTTGTATGATTATGATGTAGCCACTCCACTATCTTTTGCTTCAAGCATGTTTCTAATTTCTATGATTATGATGTAGTCACTCCACTATGGGTTGCTTCAAGCATGTTTCTAACTTGTATGATTATGATGTGGCCACTCTAC
>JAECUM010000783.1:0-11153 GCA_016617855.1 Megalonaias nervosa
CAACAACATATCTGGGACTACACTCTTCACTACAAGATGTGTGTTTAACATGAGTAAAATAAAATATATCTATCCTTATCACTCTGTAACTATGGATGATTGCCTGTGAATTGTTGGAATATTTAACTTTTTTAAAAATGGATATTTTACATAGCCTGGGGTCCTAGCAATCCAAAAGCACAAAAAGTTTATAGGTTA
Organism: Megalonaias nervosa; assembly: GCA_016617855.1. Classification (NCBI taxonomy): domain Eukaryota; kingdom Metazoa; phylum Mollusca; class Bivalvia; order Unionida; family Unionidae; genus Megalonaias; species Megalonaias nervosa. The sequence goes on from JAECUM010000783.1 coordinate 199, forward strand.
CTGTTCATTTTCTTGAGCTAAACTGGGTTAAATGTCTATCAGGATGTATGGGTCTTTCCATAGAAACATTTAAGAAACAGTGGCCGATCACAATTATCCATAGAATAATTGCCCAATAAGTATTTAATCATTCATTCATAAAATAATAGCTGTATGAGTATTTAATCAGGCATCAGATTCACCCAACATAAAAGTAATAGATTCGATTCATCAAGAAAAGTGCACACTGGTGACTGATTTTCTTCTCTATCAAGAAATACATCTGTACTAAGCAATGGAATTCCAACACAAATAACCTGTAAAACTCATATAATGCTGCTTGTGAATCACTAGTGATTCAGTGAGATGTGAAATACATGTTTCCCACACTTTCTTTGATGCTAATTAGTTTAAACATATTTTACTGCCAAGAAGAACACAAATATGAATACAAGGCAAAATAACTGGAAATAAGTTTTACAACTTAAAAGTTCTTCTCCATTATAAACATAATTATTTAATTAATAAACAAGCAGGGAACAGTTCTGGTGTGATGATTTGATAGCTTTATTATCCAACTCAAACATCCCATTTCTCTATCAATGGCGTCAATACAAAAGAAATTTTGGATGGTGATGAAAACAAAATCACTAACATCATGATGGTAATAATGATGATGATAATGGCAATGATGATGACCATTGTATTCTGTAACATTGATGACAACAGACTGACTTCAAAAAATATAAGAAATGTAGTAACCTATACAGAGAAGAAAATTTTTATCTTGTATATACAGGGATTCTTTCTGAAAGCATTATCAGCGAGACCCATTTCATCCTGTGAATACCGAATATCAAACTCGTTGTCAAATTAAGAATGTTTTGAAGTCAATAAACTAGCAAGATCACTTACCACTGAGCCTGCCATACAAGGAAATGCATTGTGGGATACAGGAACCACCCAACTTCTGCAAGTTTTCCATTTGTATCAATAGCAATGAAGAAATTGTCTGATGGTGTATTCTGGAAAGTTACATTCATTAATTTTCCCCTGAAATGATTTAAAAGAGCATAATATATAAAATACACTTATAACAGGACAGCACTCAAAAATCCAAGTCTGACATATATTTCATTTTTTTTAAGAAAAGAAAATCTCCTAAATGAAACATTACTGAAACTTGTAATATATCCATACATGTGATTCTACTGGTGGTAGGACAAAAATACTTTTTAAAGGGCTATCTACTGCACATACCAGTACATTATAAAATATCCATTTTTTATCCATATAAATGTTCAATCTATATTTCTATATTGCAGACTCAGACTGAAAATTTTTTTATGCTTTCATTGAGGTCTGTCTTATAAATAGAGATGTAAAAACTTTAGGAAACTTCTACTGGGTAACTGTCGATCCCAATGATCGGTTACGTGGGTACCCGATAAAAGGGAAATTGTATTAAATGTGAACCTGAACTGATTTGTTGTAGGTTCACACATCCCAACCCCCAAGAGAGGTATAAGCATAATTATTACTAATATATGTGGCAAAAAAGTGTAATATGAGCATAAAAAGGAGCAATCTATGTACTGCATGCCATAATTACAAACAACTGTATGAAAAACGTACATTTACTTTTGCTACTTACCTGGTTCTGCAGTTAAACGTTTTGTCACAAACTGGCTAAATCCACATGGATTAGTAGTTAGTACAAGAGTATAAAAAAGAAATCGATAAATTATTTATCCATCATACTCACTATATCTAATCTACATGTCTACAGTAATTTTCACGAATAGTCATAAAGTCCACAAATGATGACTGTTGTATTACATATTGTTGAATTTTTATTTCAGATATTTTAAAGTGCTATTGATTTGTCCTTTTCTGGATGCAACATATTTTTAAGTTTAACAAAATTAATCCCTTCTAATATTTTTTAGTCATATAACATCCAACAGTCACATTGATGAAGATCGTTTATTATGATATCTGGCGCCATTTATTTTAAATTCAGACTGGTCCGCTACATGTATTATCAAAACAGAGTGACATGTGGTTTCACATTCAAGAAACCTGTCTTCTTTCTTGGAACCATTTGATGTACATACTATAAATAGAAAATAAGGAAACTAGACAGTGGTCTAACAATGAATGCAGAGGCTTGTATCGTTGATTCCAGTTTAACGATCAATCATATACGTACTATATAATATTACAAAAATAAGTTGTAAATAGGTTTAGTACGTCAGTTTCCTTTGGCCAATGAAAGGGCAGTATTCCATTCACCGAACTGCACTTACATATTAAGTGGGCATAATCATGGCAATGTCGAGTGGTAGCATGGGAAAATGGTCTGACATTCCTTATAGGTATAATAGTAAGCCAAACTTAGTGCAGGCATACAAAGTCAAATGCCTGAGCTAAGCATCAGTACCAAATTTATTACGCTATGGGAAACCTAGCTTGAAATATCAGTGTTGATTGTTAAATAGGTCATGCGAGAATGGAGAGAAGTGTCCTTCCCTGTATTATTATAGTACGTGTATGACAAGTAAATTATCAATATAAGCAACACTATGAGCCCCTGCCATGATGAATATGCACATGACATGAGCCTCGAAGTGTAATCATTTTTCTTTGTCTTGATCTGATCCAGGAAACTTATTTTTTGGGGGGGGGGGGCATTTTTATTTAAGGGGTACCTGGCTGTCCATTTTATTACCTGGGTTATTATCAATGGGCGAGTACCCAGGTACCCATTGGCATCTTACTTATAACATTCTTAAACGCATGGGATTGAACTTTCATAATTCCCATTCATTCTGGGACCCATTAAAACACTGTATAGCTAAAATTGATTTAAGAAACATAAAAGAGATAAATATTGTATAAAAAAACAAGAGTCCCTCAAAGGGCAATAATGAATTTTCAGTGATCTAAGATAAGATTGTATCTTCTTTTAAACTGCTGATATTCAGCAGCAATAACATGATTTTCAAGATGGCTACCATGGTGGCCATACTGGATGAAAGATTGGTATTAACTTTAATTAGGACCAACTAGACACCATAAGAAGTGTGCTTCTTGTGAAAACCCTGTGTTAGTATGACTTTCTGTTTAGAAGAAGCAGCAATAACATGTTTATTGAGAATGTCAGATTGGCACTATTTTCCTTAAGGCCAAACTAGACATCAATATGATCTCTTTTGCACACATGCCAGCCCCTAGAGAGATAAGCATAACCTAAGCATCAAATAATTGTAATCTGGGCATCAGAAGTGTACTCTATGCATTACATGCCATAATTACCATAAACTGTATGAAAGCTATACGTTTATATTTGCTTCTATCTGGGATCTGCAGCTGGTTGTCACAAATGGGCAAAATCCATGTGGATTAGTTCCAGCTGGTTGTCACAAATGGGCAAAATCCATGTGGATTAGTTCCAGAATACAAACCCGAAACATGATGACAAATTAAATTTATATAGCACACATTTTTGCCAGTGTATGTGTCTAACTTTCCAATAAGTGATGATAAAATCAACTCCATAAATCTGTCCTTGCCATACTAGAAATCTGAGCAGCATCACTTTCATGTAGTTTTAACTAGACATCAGGATAAACATGGCTGGGTATAAAGTTTTATGGCAATCCTGAACTTAGGATAACTGGCTATAACATACTTTTACTGATAGATGGATGATGGATAACAGAGAATTCTGTAAAGTTCCTTTGTCTATGATTATTAGAGCTACATTTATACTTTTTGATGAGATAGTGGAAAGAACTTGTTTGACATTTTGTATAAATATGTCTCTGCCTGACCACCTTGCCATATTCTTCTGTCATATCAAACTTATTCTTTCATTAACTTGGAACTGAACACACAAATTTTGTGTACGGTTGAAACCCACTCATCATCAGATTATGTTCACTGCTGAGTAAATCTGTAAAAAACTACATATTTCATCAAAAGCAATGTTTGTTCTATGTCATACAAAGTAACTGGCATGATAATGATGCCAATTAAGTGACACCATACAATGCCTCACTTTCAATAATGAAACAACAAAGTTATAGAATGCCATAGATGCAATAAAGTGTAATCAAATGATACAATGTCTGGCTTGCAATAAGGTGTCAAGAAAGTGATCCAATGTCTTGCTTGCAATAAAGTGCCAAAAATGGAATATAGTTTCAAATTAAAAATATATTGTAAATAATGTGATAGTGGTAGAATGTTTTGCTTGTAATAAAGTATCTGAAAAGTGATAAAATCTCTCACCTACAATAAAATGCCAATCATGTGATAGAACTTGCTTGTAATAAAGTATCCGAAAAGTGATAAAATCTCTCACCTACAATAAAATGCCAATCATGTGATAGAACTTGCTTGCAATAAGTGTCAATAAAGTGATATAATGTCTTGCATGTAATAACATGCTAGTCAAGTGATACAATGTTTTGCATGTAATAACGTGTTAGTAAAGATACACAATGTCTTGCATGTAATAACATGTTAATAAAGTGATACAATATCTTGCATGTAATAACATGTTAACAAAGTGATACAATGTCTTGTATGGAATAACATGCTAATAAAGTGATAAAATGTTTTGCATGTAATAACATATTAACGAAGTGATACAATGTCTTGCCTGTAATAACATGTTAATAAAGTTATACAATGTTTTGCATGTAATAATGTGCTAATAAAGTTACACAATGTCTTGCTTGCAATAAAGGGCCAATAGTGCAATACATTTTTTTGCCTGCAATAAAGCATCAATAAAGTGTTAAAATGTCTTGTTTGTAACAGAGTTCCAATAAAGTGTTACAATGTCTTACTTGTCATGGAGTTCCAATAAAGTGTTACAATGTCTTGTTTGCAATAGAGAACCAATAAAGTGATACAATATCTTACTTGTAATAGAGTTCTAGTAAAGTGTTACAATGTCTGGTTTGTAATAGAGTTCCAATAAAGTGTTACAATGTCTTACTTGTACTAGAGTTCCAATAAAGAGATACAATGTCTTACTTGTCATGGAGTTCCAATAAAGTTTTACAATGTCTTGCTTGTAATCGAATTCCAATAAAGTGATACAATATGTTACTTGTAACAGACTTCTAATAAAGTTTTACAATGTCTTACTTGTCATGGAGCTCCAATAAAGTGTTACAACATCTTGTTTGTAATAGAGTCCTAATAAAGTGATACAATGTCTTACTTGTCATGGAGTTCCAATAAAGTGTTACAATATCTTACTTGTAATGGAGTTCTAATAAAGTGATACAATATCTTACTTGTAATAGAGTTCCAATAAAGTGTTACAATGTCTTACTTGTAATAGAGTTCTAATAAAGTGTTACAATGTTTTACTTGTCATGGAGTTCCAATAAAGAGTTACAATGTCTTACTTGTAATAGAGTTCCAATAAAGTGATACAATATCTTACTTGTAATAGAGTTCCAATTAAGTGATACAATATCTTACTTGTAATAGAGTTTCAATAAAGTAGTACAATGTCTTACTCGTAACAGAGTTTTAATAAAGTGTTACAATGTCTTATTTGTAATAGAGTTCTAATAAAGTGATACAATGTTTGTTTGTAACAGAGTTCAAATAAAGATCTCTTCTTGAGTACATATCTTGCATATGGACAAAATTCAGATTAACGACATTCCTCTGTACATAGTTTTACATGAGAAAAATTGTATCACACCAGATAATGTAAATGAACAGCCACAAGAGTAGTCAAGTTAATGAGACATAAAGGATATGTAGACTCTCTCTCTGTTGGAGCTTGGAATTCCAGAGCGACATGGTTGGGTATTTTAAAATAATTAATAAAAATGATAAGACAAACATAAAACATTCAACACCCAAATATACCATTTCAATTTGTCATAGCTTTAAACTGCTGAAAGATATTATAGATTTGAAATTATGAAACAAATAATGGTTGATGCCTTAAATTGTATATTATCATGGTTTGACGGCAGAAATAGTAAACAAATTCAAATCAGTATTAAAAAATGTTGTGGAAATGCTGATCTATCTAATATCATCCTGACTGCTATACATATGTATTTAAACTAAAACCCAGTAATAGTTTATCTATAAAGAAGGATTTACAAAATAGAAGTGTAATACAGATCTCAAGAACAATAAGAAAAGTAAAATGCAATGTTTGACTTGTTTTAATCAGTGAAACAACTGAGTAATTAAGCAACATAAATATTTAGGCCACAAGTTAACCTTAATATAACCACAAAAATGTTGAGATTAATTAAGACAACCACTTACTCTAGGAGGTCTCCAAAGTAAGGAATTGACGCTGCTGGTATGTCTAGTGATGCAGAGCAGTCTGGGTCACAGGTTAACTCCCCTAGTGATTGATTTGTGTTCATCATCACTAGGACTCCAAAAGCCCCACTGTTCTGCATCATAAGTACCTGTTGATAATAAAGAGACAAAATGAATATAATAGATAAAAATAGCAAACTGTATTTGGAACTATGTAACTATGTATTTGGTCCTGAGTTCATTACAAAAATATGAACTTAATTCAACTTGTAATTTAAGGAATCAAAATAAAGAGCTTGGTGCATTTGTGGTAACAACTGGCAGACAAACAAACAAGCACATTCAGTGAATTTCTGTCCCAAACTTGTTTTAGTGATGCTTCCATTAGTATGCAATTATGAAATATGACTGAAAATATAACTGAAACTTATGTAGAAAAGATGTGTAATCTATTCCTTGCTTTCCTTCAAGCTGCACACAAAAATATAGTGTGTGTGTGTATGATTTAGATTTTTTAAAACATAGCTTTAACAATTTTTCAGTCATATTGCTACGGTGTCTGCAGTGTGGCAGTTTACTGCGATGTCTAGCATCGGGGCACCATGCCGCAGACATGTAGCATGATGTCCCACCCAGTCACATTATCCTGACACCAGGTCAACCAGTCCTAACAATAACCTCTTAATGATGAGCATCTAGCGAGGCAGCTGTTAGTACTATTTTTATAAGTCTTAGGTATGACTTGGTCAGGGTTCGAACCCACAACCTCCTGCATCCGAGGCGGACACTCTAACCACTAGGCCACCGGAGCAGTCACAAAAACAAAGAATGGAAAAATAAAGTGACTGAGCTTTGCTATAGTCATAACATCACAAATAATCCGACTGTTCTCAATTGCAATAGTTTTTCACTTTATACCTATTATACTAACTATTTCACAACAAATGAGCATTGGCAAAATATGCATAAAGTTATGAAGTAATGCAAGAGAACATAAAGTAGCATTATAGGGACTTCTATTTTTATGGTTTGGACTGCTACATGGACTGCAACTTTTTGCAAGAAGAGTCATGGACTGCAAGTTTCAAGATCACTACGGGAGGAGTATCTACAGAACATAATAAAATCCATAGTTACACAATTCATATTAATTAGTACTTGAGGAATATAACTAAATTCACAATACTCTGGATATCATACTATCTATAGGCCTTTACAGAAAGTATTGTTATCTGTCCTTGAACTGGAACTATTTAGCATGCATATATAATTAGATAGTGATTCTGGGTAGTAGGTAGAAGGAGTGATTGTGATCAATAACAAAAGTGATAGCGTCATTACGATAAGGTAAGTAATCATAAAAAGATATGCTGTCGTATGAAAGATATTATTGCATTTGTAATAATTATGGTGGAAAAATAACTGAGGGAAAGAAGGTTTCCATGCATCGTTTCCACCTGAGAATCGTGTATGAAAAGTATGGATTCAACGATGCAAATATGCAAGACCAAACTTTATATGTGCCAACAGTGACCAAACAAGACTTTGTTTCCAACATTTTAACGGGAAGACGGGACCATCAAATGACAATAATCTGCCAACTATATTTCCAAGAACAGAGGGAATGGAAAAAATATGAACAATTTTGGTAAGTTAAATTATGCAGTTTGAATTAGTTTTTCAACTCATTGGCATACGATTGGGGTATTCAATGTAACTGAAAAACAAGTTAAATAAAACTGATAATTAATGTCATCTTCAAACTTAAAGTCATAGAGAGAGAGAGAGAGAGAGAGAGAGAGAGAGAGAGAGAGAGAGAGAGAGAGAGAGAGAGAGAGAGAGAGTTGGTCAGGCTTGGTTCTAAAGTAAGCAGTGACAACTAATGTGAAGAGAAATTTCAAAACTAATACAGAGGCAAGTAAAGTTTCCTACTTTTCAGTAGCATAGCAATGTTGGAATTCTCTCCTCACTACTACTACTCTGCCATAACAGCTAATGTCTTTATTTTTAGAAAATGACTGTATTATACCCACGTTAATTGCATGGGAGTATCTCACGAATAAAAATCTTTATTTGGAAATACTGTCTCTGGAATAGGTGTCAAAAAGTATTATTAAATCAAGTTAATGTTGTGTATGCTATTTACATGGCAGACATCAATGCCCGTTTGTATCAATTATGATTACAGATGGCAAACAAATAGAAGCCCGGGTGGTGAATAAACACAACTGGTAGTGAGTAATAAACTCATTGTTTGAACTTATGGGCAGGATATAGAAAACAATGGTTATTTTATTACAAAGCAAGCCAACCCTGGAAGCTGACTTTGGTTTATTTGAATTTGCCGATATATATACAGTGGTCCCCCTCTTGAACGGCCCCCCTGACCAACGGTCACCCGCTCCTTACGGCCAGAATCCATTGGCACTGACGAGTTCGTGTTCAAAAGTACCCCTCACGAAAGGCCACCCCGCTAACGCAACCAGCGGCCAGTATATTAGTGCAAAAATATAAAATTTACCCCTCACAAGCGGCCGTATTTTATTTTGTAATATGTATCCAGAACCTGTATTTTAATCATAACGTGTGTTAAGTTATCCGATTTCTGTTTCCCGATGTCAGGTTTTCGTTATTGAAAGAAGTGTTGACTAAAGTACATGTACCACTAAGGTTAATATTATATAATTTACACCTCATGAGAAGCCACATTTATTCCATAAAGCCAAGAAAGACTAGAATTTTAATCCATACAAAAAGGTAAGTACATGTAATCCGAGTAGCCTTACTGCTGTGTTATCATGAGATGTCCGGTTTAGTCACTCTGATAATTGTTAAGATTACAATTATTGAACAGTAGTAACAGCTGAGAAGTGGTGGTATTGACATACAATATACAAGTCAGCGGGAAAATGGTTTGATAGCCTTTATGACTTACCATAGTAAAATGTTGAGCTTGTTCACTTTCATAATTAGTGGTTCTTACTACTGACAATAATTGTCAAGATTACAAATCCTAATGGCCGCAAGGTGCTATTATTCAGGTCAAATCTGCGTACATATTGAAGCCATTTTGGCTTCTCTCACTTAGTGTAAAGAAATGTAAAAACAATAGGGTACCAGACTGTGACTAATGAATCATGTGACAACATCGCTGCCTTTAAAAACACATGGCATTTTGTTTAAATGCAGAAAAATTGTTTTATCAGTCTTGTAGTTGGCAACATTGATGATTACAACCGGATGTAATTGTCAAGATCATAACAGGGTCAGCATAAGCTAAAAATAGAATTTGTGCAGACACATAGAGAAAGTAAACTTTAACAAAACAGGGTACCAGACAAAGCCTGAAAAATCATGTGACAACATATTTATCGCTTCCTTTAAGAAGAATGCATTTTCGTCCACTCTACAAAAATTTCGTCTGCATAATTAAATCGCATACAGTTAGCAACATCCGAATAAATCATTACCAAACATTAACATGTCATCACGCAAAACGGAGATGATTATTTTAGAAAAAAAGTGTGTTATTCTACTCGACGACATCGGGTGAGGTGGGGAGGGGGGACTTGCCGAACAATTTTAGGTTAGAAAAGACTCAAATAAAACAATTTTATGTTGAAAAGACTTAAATATAAACAACATCGTAACCAATAAGGAGGACATTCAGCAGCAGTGGAAAATGGAGCAAATGGAAAGAGAATTATGTATGAACCAAGATTTAAATGACATTTTTGGATGGTTTTGCAATGTGCATGACAACAACACCCGCTCGCATATCACGTTTACGCCAAGAATAAGAACTATTAATGCATATTCAGTTGAAATAAGGCTATTATTATAACAAGAAGAACCTTTTAATAATTAATGTTACTTTTAAACGAAGATATTAAATGAAGATATTAAATGCTTTGGAGAATGTAGGTTTCTTACTACGTACATTACATACACTTCTCTCAAAAAATTTAGTCCCCCTCTGGAAAGGCCACCCGTCTTATAAGGCCACTTTCCCGTGCAGAAGGGGTGGCCGTATAAGAGGGGGACTACTGTATATATATATATATGTATATATATATATATATATATATATATATATATATATATATATATATATATAAAGTCAGCCAACACAGTGAAGCATTTTTGGTTCCTTTTTACTGGTATTCACTGGAATTTTGAAAATAAATTAAAACAATGGAACACTTTAAAAGTGACACAATCTAGTGCACAGACATCATCTTGTGTCTGCTCCCTGTCACAAACTGATTATTTCTGCATAAATAATGTTTCAACTGTTTACAGTTTAGATCAATATCAAGTCACTGACGTACTTTTCGTTCCCTTGGTTAGTGTTCATTTTCTGTTACTACCCAGAAATACAAAAATGTACACTACCTCCAAAATAACTAAGGGGAATAACAACTTTCTGTAGAGGCCTACAGTACATGAACTACATTCTATTCACTTTACAAATCGACTTCCCATTTTATGGCCACATTGATAGTATGGTAAAACACATGCATATGTGTGATATTTAAAATTCTATGTCATTTTATTTCAAGGTAGAGTCTTCTAAAAATTTACGATCCTTTTACCTTTACATAGGTGGAGCAGGTGCCCCACATTACAAGTGCCACACTGCCATTAACATCTTCACT
>JAECUM010000786.1:0-153635 GCA_016617855.1 Megalonaias nervosa
TCAAGACTGACCCAAAGTAGCTGAGCTAGGCATAGTGCTTTCTTGGAGTTCTTACAGTGGAGTGGGCTTGACATAATGCTTTCTTGGAGTTCTTATAGTGGAGTGGGTTTAGTTCTTACAGTGGAGTGGGCTTATCATAATGCTTTCTTGGAGTTCTTACAGTGGAGTGGGCTTGGCATAATGCTTTCTTGGAGTTCTTAGTGGAGTGGGCTTAGCATCTTACAGTGGAGTGGGCTTGGCATAATACTTTCTTAGAGTTCTTACAGTGGAGTGGGCTTGGCATAATGCTTTCTTGGAGTCCTTTCAGTGGAGTGGGCTTGGCATAATGCTTTCTTGGAGTTCTTATAGTAGAGTGGGCTTAACATAATGTTTTATTAGAATTCTTAGAGTGGAGTGGGCTTATAATGCTTTCTTGGAGTTCTTACAGTGGAGTGGGCTTGGCATAATGCTTTCTTGGAGTTCTTAGTGGAGTGGGCTTAGCATCTTACAGTGGAGTGGGCTTGGCATTATGTTTTCTTGGAGTCCTTACACTGGAGTGGGCTTGACATAATGCTTTCTTGGAGTTCTTATAGTGGAGTGGGCTTAGCATAATGCTTTATTGGAGTTCTTACAGTGGAGTGGGCTTATCATAATGCTTTCTTGGAGTTCTTACAGTGGAGTGGGCTTGGCATAATGCTTTCTTGGAGTTCTTACAGTGGAGTGGGCATAGCATCTTACAGTGGAGTGGGCTTGGCATAATACTTTCTTGGAGTTCTTACAGTGGAGTGGGCTTGGCATAATGCTTTCTTGGAGTCCTTACAGTGGAGTGGGCTTGGCATAATGCTTTCTTGGAGTTCTTACAGTGGAGTGGGCTTGGCATTATGCTTTCTTGGAGTTTTTTTAGTGGAGTGGGCTTGGCATAATGTTTACTTGGAGTTCTTACAGTGGAGTATGCTTGTGTTCAAAGATGATCTTATCATAGGCAAAATACAGTACATTTTTAACTAAGACTGTTGTCAATGTATTAAAACACGTGTCCTTTTGCACTACAAATCTGGCTGTTTATCCTTTGCTGCAAGAAACACCCAGTTTATACATGATGACTCTTGTAGAGTAAGTAGATCCTTAAGGGTCCACACAGAGATATTAGAGGGACCACCCTACTGCACAGAGATATTTGAGTGAGAGTCCACTGTAGTAAAACTACTGTACAGAGATATTAGAGTGAGAGACCGCCCTAGTAAAATTAGTACACATAGATATTTGAGTGAGAGTCCACTGTAGTAAAACTACTGTACAGAGATATTAGAGTGAGAGACCACCCTAGTAAAATTAGTACACATAGATATTTGAGTGAGAGTCCACTGTAGTAAAACTACTGTACAGAGATATTAGAGTGAGAGACCACCCTAGTAAAATTAGTACACATAGATATTTGAGTGAGAGTCCACTGTAGTAAAACTACTGTACAGAGATATTAGAGTGAGAGACCACCCTAGTAAAATTAGTACACATAGATATTTGAGTGAGAGTCCACTGTAGTAAAACTACTGTACAGAGATATTAGAGTGAGAGACCACCCTAGTAAAATTAGTACATAGAGATATTTGAGTGAGAGTCCACTGTAGTAAAATTTCTGTACAGAGATATTAGAGTGAGAGACCACCCTAGTAAAACTACAACACCGAGATATTAGAGTGAGAGACCACCCTGATGAAACTGCTGCACATATATATTAGAGTGACAGACCACTCTGCTGCACAGATATTAGAGAGTCCACCTTAATGAAACTATGCAGAGATATTGGACTGAGAGACCACCCTAATAAAACTGCTACACAGAAATATCAAAGTGAGAAACCACCCTACTACACAGAGATACGGATAGAGAGACCACTACTACACAGAGATGTTAGAGTGAGAGACCACTCTACTACACGGAGATATTAGAGTGAGAGACCACTCTACCACAGAGATATTAGAGAGACCACTCTACTACACAGAGATATTAGAGAGACATTCCTCATTAAACTACTACACAGAGATATTGAAGTGAGAGATATCCGAACTAAAACACATATATTGCAGTGAGAGACCAATCTACTACACATATATTAGAATGAGAGACCACTATCACACAGAGATATTAGAGTGAGAAGCCACACCACTCTAATAAAAACTACCTCAGTAACTATTACTATTATTGCTACTCTAAGAAATATTTGCTTCAAACAATAGACTTGGATCTCATGGTTGAACTATTTCCCCCTATTGCTAATGTATTCAAAATGAATGTACAGTAGTTGTAATAATTACCATATAGTGAAGAATCTCAGCAGAGGGCCCTCAAGGGTGGTAATATTGCAATAAATTACAATTGCTGTTTATCTTGTGACAGGCATTATGGAATTATGAATGAGAATAGCTTGGTCACAATGATGAGTCAGCAATAAATAAGTGCCAAGTAGCAGAGCTTGTTTTCCCATTAGGGTTAATCTACTTTTTGTTTGATCAGGCACTTCTCAATTAAGCTTTAGAGAGTCTGTTTTACTGATGATCATGAGTGTGCTGATATTTTGATGGAACATGAGGGAGGGATTTGAGCCAAAGGATTTAAAGACTTTCCTGAGTTATCTGTCATATGTTTGATGGAGCATGATTGAGGGATTTGAGCCTCAGGATTCAAAGCAATTTTAAGCATAATATCTGAGTCAGGCATGAGAGAGGGATTTAAGCTTTATGTTCAGAGTCTTTACTAAGCATATCAGTAAACATTTTGACTGGGCGTAAGAGAAGGGTTCGAGCTTAAGGGTCAGAGTCTTTCCTGAGTATATCTGAGAAATATTTGATGGAGTATGAGGGAGGGATTTGAACCCAAGATTCAAAGTCATTCCTGAGTCTATCTTGTAAATATTTGATGGTGTACGTAGAATGGGTTTTGAGCCTCAGGTTCAGAGTGCAAACCATTCTATGTATCATGATTATTTTTACATGATAATTTGCTTTGTAACCATTCTGTGTATCATGATTATTCTTACATGATAACTTGCTTTGTAAATAAATTGTATACTGGGTATCTCAAAAGGAGTTTTTAAATACAGAAAGAAACATGCACCTTAAGTGGCATGTGAAATTCCAGTGTTTGAATACAGCTGACATCAAAGAAGTGCTCATGTTAAAGCAGCTTATTCATGCTCAGTCACCTTGGAATTCTTTGATTTTCTGATGAATTTTAATTATTATACTGATTGTGAATGTTTTTATGAATTTTGGTTAACTTATTTATATCCAGTTCAGATTAAGAAGAACAAAATTAAATGGTATCCTAATTCACTATCATTTATTATCTTCATTATTAATTAATTGGTCTGGTCATTAATTTATGTACAAGTTCATTTCATTTTGTCCTTTTAACATGTGTATGTTGTCCGGTCTTTATAAACACATTCTTTACTGTAGCGAATAAGACAGATGGATCACATTTTGTTTCTCTTAAACATGTGGCATTTACATATGCCAGCTGATATTCTTGGGTTGAAAGATAAAACGTAAAGGTCACAGGAAGTACAGTCAGAAAATTTAGATGATTTCTGCACTGTAAATTTTTTTCTTGACAATGTAATTTTTTCCAATTGTGAATGGCTTGCACTTGTATAAGAAAGAAGCTTATTGATGCATGGTTTAAAGGGTCAGAGGTCAAGATAATTGTGATGCAACATGTAAGATGGCTTTAATCAGGTGCCATATAATGTCTCCACACTTTGAGTATTGCTTGCTGATTTGGGAACGAAATAGGCTACAATTGGGTTAGACAGCTTAAAGGTTAAGGTCATAATGACCACTTACAAAATCAACTGGTCTGTTGGTCAGTAGTGTCGGGAGTCAGCCATCATCATTCAGCTCTGATAGTCCCTACATATGGAACTGTTAAAAAGGGTTTGGTTATGATTTACCCTCTATAATTGGATTTGATAAATATTGTATATACTCGCTTATAAGACAAGACCAATTTCAAACTGCACAGACCCAGATCTGCTGCCACATAATGCTCTGGCAGGTCTGGGTCTGTGCAGTTTGTTAGGAATAATCAGTACAACAAACAATATAGACTCTGATCTGCAGGTGCATTATGCTATGACAGATCTGGATCTTTGTTGTTTGCAGTTTTAATCGACTTATGAGCAGGTACATAAGGTAGAGAATCTGTGATATTTGGCATAAATCTTTGACTAATGCAGATTTTTGTACCTTTTATTAACTCTGGTCATTGATCTAATGGCACCAAGGCAATGAAGACATGGAATCTGTTTCAGATTGAAAAAACTGGCAAAAGCACTTGATTCATAACGATAACAAATACAATTGCTAAATGGACAGAAATTTTGTTTTGACTTCCAGTTTCCGACAAATTATGGATTTTAGTTTAGTGCCTCTTCCTATCTCCATAATAGTACAGTATTTCCCCCATGCATTGCATACATAATGTAGATTGAATTAGTTCAGATAAAGTGCATGTTATTTACATACTCCAGGTGATAATATCTATGAAGAAATAATTTTTTAAACCTTGATAATATGTTTGTTAGACCTTTAACTGTGCATAATTTTCTTTCAAAAACGGTTATTGTCTTGTTAATTTGAACAGCCAAATTTCCTCTATAATGGTTTACTGGGCATTGTTTAGAAAGAGATTAGAATTTAACTGAAATGTGATAGCTTCATAGGAGGACATACAAGCTGATTGTTTTCAGCTAAAATGACTTAAAATTTGAAACTGAACCCTTTTCATTTAAATATGCATTTTAGCACTTAGTAAACTTTCTTTTTCTTTGAATACTAGCATAGAAATCCCTTCAGATGATTTGAATGAAGTTTAACAAAAATTATTTTCTCATTGTTTTGAAACCGATATTTAATCCAAGATTTAGATTACTTTAAGATAGAAAAAAGGGGAAGCTAATGCATTTGTGTATTGAATCAAATCTTTACTGGTCTGGTAATTCCTTGATTTCTGTTGTTTATTGTGGATCAGGTTAAACAGCTTTAAATAACATTATTTCAAGTTGTCAACTTTCATATTGTCACCATACAAGGCATTGCCTTTTGGGTCCTTTGAAGTCCCTTGGTATATGATCTTTCAGATGAACGCAGCCGCTGTTAATCAGCAGTCATACGAGAGTTCGAGTATCATGTCTGATCTAATTACACCCAGAAGGGTACAAGAATTATGTTTATTATCACTTTGCCAGGGTTAGAATTTAGTACTTGCAAACTTGGAAAATATGAGTTAATTGTGGATAATGTGGGTTGAGCTAAGTCTTGTAAACGCTGGTGATACAAAGCAAATTATGGGCAAAACTCCTTGAAGTATGTACATTTAGCAGAATCCACATGCAAAATTCTGAAACCTGAAGCAAAGTTTCTCTTGGCATTGATTTTGATGGCATGAGATAAGCTGTTTAGTATGTAGCTTATTACTGTGGATCTATCATGTAACTTGTTTGGATTTTTATGTATCATGTATTTTTATCTATCATGTAACTTGTTTGGATTTTTATGTATCATGTTTTTTTATCTATCATGTAACTTGTTTGGATTTTTATGTAATCTTGATTAGTTTGGCGCTACATGATAATACACAGCACAACTTAAAAATATTGCAGAAGAAACTTTAAAATACATCAGTTTGGTTTTGTGAAGACTTGATCAGTTTTGATTAATAGTTGTGGTAAAAATATTCCAGTCTTTGATGGTTCATAGAAGCAAAATAAATGTAACTATCTGATTGAGCTATGTGTAGGTACAGTATATTTTTGCTGTTTTTTACTGGTTCTTTTTGATTTGGTCGAGTCATAACCAGGTATTTTTGGAGTGTTTTTTAAACCGTTGTTAAAAGTTTGTAACCTGTTTTCCGATTTATGTTGGTTTAAGGTTTCCAAGACAACTTATTCAATATTGAGGTCATACTTTCAGGTATGTAGGCATAATTGGATGCAGCAACTCGGGCTACTCACTTCTGGATTTTTCCGGCATTCATCCTGTAACACTTTGGAGGGGGTGGGGGCTAGACAGTATAAACATATTCAAAAATTAGTTTGACTTCAAAGCAAATTCTTTCACATTTTGTTAACAAGATGATCAGTTAGATTTGCCTTGGTGAATTTTTCTGCAATGAGATTGTTTTATATTAGATTACTAGTAATTGTTTTTCCTAAATATTTTATTTGGTTCAGAAATTTTATGAGGTTCCTTTTGAAGGATTGTGTTCATTGATTTGTCATATTTTTAATGTTATTTTGCATTATATTGTATTTTGGGGGATTGGAATCTTATATCCCATTTTCATATCCATTAAAAATCACTCTTCAGTTATAAAAGAAGTAAAACCTACAGTATTCAGCTATCCATGCATTTTTAAAAATTCAAATTAAATTAAAAAACTACACTTGAAATGGAGCAAATTGTATCCAGGTTCCTTAGTTTAAAAAATCATGAGCTTACAATATAGATTCATCAATATAATTGATATAGATATTGCCAACAAAAAAAGTATTTTGCAAGTCGATATTTTCTCCAGTTGTGAAAAAAATTCAAGTTATAAAAAAAATTACATTCAAGTTGGGAGGGAATATAATGTTTTGCCTATTTGTTTGTGGTTTATTTATCATATTCTCAATATCTTTGACCTTTTTTCATTGGCACTTATAAAATTGGTATGTAGATACATCTCCATATGTATAATCTAATCATACCAAATTAGGTCACTGTGATCTAATTATCACACTTGATTGACTTTTTCTTTTCAGCTATTGATATGTTGTACCATCAGTATCTTTGACCATGTTCCACCTATACTAATGAAATTTGATACGTAGATGCATTGTCACTGGGAGATTAACTGACCACCCCAGACTAAGTAAATTTGACTGAATTTTCATGCTTGAGTGACTTTTGTATTTACAGTAATTTGTTTCAGTCCTATGCACCACCACTCTGGTGGCCTAGTGGTTAGAGTGTCCACCTCAGATGAAGGAGGTTGTGGGTTTGAACCCTGGCCGAGTCATACCCAAAGACTTATAATGCTACTAACAGCTGCCTTGCTAGGCGCTCAGCATTAAGAGGTTAGTGTTTAGATTGGTCGACCTGGTGTCAGGATAATGTGACTGGGTGGGACATCATGCTACATGTCTGTGGCATGATGCCCCAGTGCTAGATGTCACTATAAACTGCCACACTACAGACATCATTATATGACTGAAAAATTGTAAAAGCTACATTAAAAATTCAAATCACACACACTCAGTCCTATGTTAATGAAACTGCTTCTTGAAGTTCACTCCTGTTGGTGAGGGAATTCATGTTTTACAAGTAAACACTTGTTTTCCACATTGATTGTTGAGCATTCAGATAAGAACGTAATGATTCATATATACAGTTTGCATTAAATAACATATACAGTCTAAACAAATGTGTAACTAAAACATTTGTCTGCAGTTTTGATGAAATTTTCACCACATAAATAAAAGCCATTAGTCAATCATGATGATTTGTTCAAGCAGAGAAAAAAAGAAAGAAATATGCTTATTAGTGAGTGGAATATTCTCCACTTTATCGACTGCTCTGGTGGCCTAGTGGTTAGAGCGTCCACCTCAGATGAAGGAGGTCGTGGGTTAGATCCCTGGCCGAGTCATACCAAAGACTTCTAAAAATGGTACTAACACCTGCCTCGCTTGGCACTCAGCATTAAGAGGTTAGTGTTAGGACTGGTCAACCTGGTGTCAGGATAATGTGACGGGGTGGGACATTATGCTACGTGTCTGTGGCATGATGCCCCAGTGCTAGACATCGCTATAAACTGCCACACTGCAACATCATAGCGATATGACTGAAAAATTGTTAAAGCAACATTAAAAATCCAAATCTCACACACACACACACACACACACACACACACACACACACACACACACACACACACACACACACACACACACACACACACACACACACACACACACACACACACACACACACACACACACACACCAATTATCCAATAGGTCACATCTTAGGTTACAAGGTATAAAGTCAAGATCACAGATGTGCAAGTTGTAAGGAATTACATTTGATTTATGCAAGACCTCATTTCAGAAACTTTGTCTCATAACCAGATATTTTATGAGCAGACAGATGATTATAATTTGCACACAATAATGTGTGCATCTTGAAATCAGCAGATTTACTTACCCTTCGTGGAAGCATAGGTGGAACAAGGTCCCTCTGTATGAGTGGTCTCCCATGCTCAAAGGTTGCCATGATATCTATTCCAGGTGCATATTCAACAATTCAAGCATCATATGTGACCCTGTATGGGAATACACAAAAATGAATACTAACAAGTCATAAAAAAATAAGGAAAATAATTATTCTTTGGAAGGAGACAACTTTGTCACAACTCTACAGTGGGCATACATGCATAGATTATTCTGTTATTTCACCAAAACCTAATCTCATTACTTAATGTAAGTTTTGTTTCTTTAGAAAAGAAGCAAATTATACTAAGTTGTGTGTAAGTTAATGAGAATTATAGCACTTTTAGAAAAATATCTGCTTAGTCCAGGCATAGGAATCTATGTCCAGGGTGTAGGCCAGATAAGTGGATTTGAAAGCCACATCCTATGATGTAAATTAACAGGTAAAACCAGGTCATGGGCAGGGTTTTGCCAGCAGGGGCTTTTTGCCCATCCTTGGCTTGATCAGTGTTAAGGTAATCAGCTATGGCTTGTAGTTGAATTATGGGGGCTTTTGTTCAAGACAATTTATACCATATCTACTCAGAGGTGAGAGGTTTGGCATTTAACAGAACATCAGTGCATGAATGGTGTGTCACTATTTTGGAGTGAAAAATCTTGCCCAAGACAAATTGCAGTGGCTGACCCAGTCTGGACTGGGCAGGAATCAAAACCCCACAATTCCGGTCATGAGTTGGTTATGCTAAGGCCAAACCCAAAAAATATGTCTTCAGGCCAGTCAACCATTCATGTTTCTCACTGCCGACCCTACCACCCTTTTCCCCCATGTTAAAAAAAAGGCACAACAAAATCACATTAAATATATATAATGATGTTTAAAAACAACCAAGAAAAAAGCCCCAAAGAAACCAACCTGCTTACCCTAATTTTAAAACCAGTGCAATGGTAAACATTTTGCTTCTTGGCCTAACCACTGAGCCAATGCGCGTGATCTCAAGGAGAAACGGAAGAGATAAATATACTGATGGGGAAATGAATTTACCTTTGATAAATGACGAACCTCAGGATTTAAATGTGAATTACCAACTCCTATAACTTTGTAGAATCCTTTTGAAGGGCTGATGCATATTTCAAAGCAAACCATAAGAAATAAGGTTTATTTCTTCTCTTTAACTGACTTCTCCAAACTAGCCATATTTTAGGCATCCTAACCCTAACCTTAACCCTAACGTATTCTTGTAGAGTCAACTTTTCACAAAGATACAAACAGCATGTCAGGAAAAAATATCAATGTCTCAATCAATTGTCATCCTGTTTATCTGAAAGCAGAAGGAATTATTCAGGTAATCACTCAAAATGTATTTTTTTAAATCTTTAAACTTTCTCTTGTGCATCAACTCTCCAATTTAGGGTATTCAAAAAATAATATTGTTATGATGTACACTGAATCAAATTTAAATTAACTACACTAGAATTAATATTTCTTCACATTATTTGATGGAGAAGAATTTAACTTGATGTTGTTGCACTGGATGAACTTTAGATTCATTGACAGAATCCTGAAAGATATCAAATAAATAAATGGGTAAAGAAAGAAGGAAATGATTTATGAATCCCTTGGAGGGGGGGGGGCAGCAAAAATACATGTATACTCAGTTGATGCACTGATCTTTGAAATAAAGTTTCTGCAATTTATTAATTCTAGTAAATCTTTATATCACATTTAAACCAGATAAAGTTGAATGTTTTTCATATTCTTCTACACCAATATGACTTAATATCAGGTAATAAAAAATTTGTAAAGTAGTTTATTAGCCTGGTTATTGATCTTACAAGTATTTGAATCCAACTTTAACAAATAACCGAGTCTCAGCTAAACTTTAAAGCTGCCACATAGGCAGTCTATCGATCATTACATCAAACTCCCTTCAATAACTGCAATGGCTTATTTTCCCATTATTCACATATGAAGTATCAGACTTGATCCAGGGCTTTACGCCACGGAATGTTACATTTTTAGATGGTCATGAAGATCTTGTTAATGCCATTCTCACAGAAGCTGATATTTTTGAGCATTAGTATGTACGGTACAGTAAATCTGTATGAGTGTACACCTTAATATAAAGAACACATATATAAAGGAGACCGCTCTGGTGGCCTAGTGGTTAGAGTGTCCACCTCGGATGAAGGAGATCTTGGGTTTGAACCCCGGCCAAGTCATACCAAAGACTTATAAAAATGGTAGTTACAGCTGCCTCGCTAAGCACTCAGCATTAAGAGGTTAGTGTTAGGACTGGTCAGTCTGGTGTCAGGATAATGTGACTGGGTGGGACATCATGCTACATGTATGTGGCATGATGCCCCAGTGTTAGACATCACTATAAACTGACACACTGCAGACATCGTAGCAATGTGGCTGAAATTTTTTTTAATGCTACATTAAAAATCCAGATGACATACACACACGCACACATATATAAAGGACATTGTTGATTAACCATTGCAATAATTTCACTCAGATGATAGATCTTTCTTTTATTGACACTTCTTCACAAAGGTTGGTTGGTTTCCTAATGGTACTTACAGCACTGTATTGCAGTATTGTACTGAGGAAATGGGCGCTAAGTGCCTTTCCCAATGACACACTGAGGCATCCAACCCAGGATGGCCTGGAAAGGTATTGAGTACATAACCCTTGGATTACAAGTCCAGTGCTCTGCCAACTGAACCATCATGGTTCCCCTGTCCACAAGGGACAAAATTCTGTTGTTTGAACTTTAGAGACAGGTGTCAGTATAGTTTGCTTGCAGTAGGGATCACACCACTAATTTACCTTACCATGTTTATATCATATACTGGTATTCAAAACCTAGATTATGTTTAAATTAAATGAGGTGACTTTGAAAAAATGTGAATTTGAGATGCAACAATTATTATTTCTTTCAAATGTTGTTTTAGAGCGTATCAATAATTGTCAGCAAAATTACAGTCTTCAGCTTATTCTTTGTTGCAGATATTTGCACAGTCTTAATAAGATGACATTAAAAGTTCTCTGCTCAAAAATAATGTATGGACGAAAAGAAATGATGATTTTATATGGATTTACAGTGTATAAATTAGTGTGATGTCCAGTATTATTTGTTGCCTAATCCTAATATGGTACACTATATAATATGCAGTACTCTTTGCCTTGTTATCCTAAACTGGAATACTGTATTATATGGAACACTATAATATACAGCATTTTTGGGCTTGTAATCGTAATATGGATCACTGTGTGATATTTAGTATTCTATGCTTTGTAATCCTAGTATGGATGACTGTGATAGACAGCATTCTTAGCTTTGTAATCCTGGTATGAAACAGTGTGTGTTATACAGTGTTCCTGGGTGTGTAATGCTAATATGGAACACTGTGATATATAGTTTTCTTTGCTGCATAATCCTAATATGAAACACTGTGACATACACTATTCTTGTCTGTGTAATCCTAATATGGAACACTCTAATATAGTTTTCTAGGCTGTATAATCCTAGTATGGATCACTGTGATATCAGTATTCTTTGCTGTGTAATCCTAATAATTCAGAACACTGTGATATACAGTATTCTTTGCTGTGTAATCCTAATAATTCAGAACACTGATACACAGCATTCTTTGCTGTGTAATCCTAATAATTCAGAACACTGTGATATGCAGTATTCTTTGCTGTGTAATCCTAATAATTCAGAACACTTGATATACAGTATTCTTTGCTGTGTAATCCTAATAATTCAGAACACTGTGATATACAGTATTCTTTGCTGTGTAATCCTAATAATTCAGATCACTGTGATATACAGTATTCTTTGCTGTGTAATCCTAATAATTCAGAACACTGTGATATACAGTATTCTTTGCTGTGTAATCCTAATATGAAACTGAACATCCTTCAGAATTCACTGGCACTACAATAATCATGTAAGTGTATATAGGGATTAGTACAGGCGTGACTTTCTCTAAAACACAATAATTTGCATGATCTATTACACGACTCATGACACTTTCTGTTGCACCTTCAAGTACATCATTTTTCATAACCTAATAATGAAAAGTCGATAATACATGTTGTTTGAGTTTTGTTTTGCAATAATATAATATATACCCAGTTTTCATTGTCATCAAGTTGATCAAGTTAAGGCATCTTTTTGTAGACAATCAGTGTTATGTTACATTAAGGGTAGGCAGTTAGCTTAATTTATTTGATCTTGACCTGATTATGTGGTGTATATGATACAATTTAAGTGTCAGAAATCCTCAGATGATTCACCATAAAGAAGGTACTTTGATATTGGTTCGTATCTTTTACCAATCTCATATGGCTGCTTGATTACAATGAAAATTACTATCTATAATCGCTTGTAAGTTGAGGCCAACTGCAAACTGCACAGACCTAGATCTGCAGGTGCATAATGCACTGGCAGATCTGGTTCTGTGCAGTTTGATGGGAGTAATTGGTAGAACAATCAACATAGACCCAGATTTGCAGGTGCATTATGCTACAGTGGATCAGGATCTGTGTTGTTTGTAGTTTTACTCAACTTACAAGCAAGTATATATGGCACTTGATCTTGCCATGAGATTGTAAATTACATCAATTTACATCCAAAGAAGGTACAAAAACTGTATTGAAAGATAATACTTGTCAATGTACATGCTGATTGATTCCAGTATCAAAGCCCCCTTGAATCTTCTCACATGCTAATGCTGATCTCCTACAGCAAGCCTAATGGTTTTACAGTGGTCTCTGCATTTTCTCTGCACTTAGATTTGTTGGCAGTACAATATCTTTGGAATAATCTATTGACCAGGGAAACTTTATAAACTGAATAATTAAACGCTTGCACTTGTACTAGAATTTATATATGGTTGGTGCAGTCTTAAAACTTCATTAAGAAACATGTATGGTGATAAGGATTCCTTTGAAGATAAAGCTGTGAGCATTGTAATTTTCATGCACATACCTTATTTACTTACATATAATGTGTACCCAACCACAGATGGTCTGGACCCTGATCTGTTAGGATATAATGCATAAGCGTAGTACAGTCTACACTATTAATGTATTCAGAGCATGTACTGCACATGCCCTGTTAAGCACACACCCTTCTTTTGGTTTAGATTTGTAAAACATTTCCTTTATTGAGTTCACATTTTTTTATTATCTCAGCTTGATTCGTGTTTGGAAAAGAGCTGCTACAGCAAATTAAACATATGCTTTAATCATGATGTTCATATTGGGAAAGACATTTGCATCTCCCAAATGGAGAGCACCCAACATAAGGAAAGGGAACTAACTCTTCTAATATGTACGCACATGTAATAGGGATATTATTTAAGATTCATCTATGATGATCAAGTCCTGACTTTATGAAAACTACCTAAATAGTTATCTTTATGACTTTCAGCAAATGCTGCCTGGACCCATCTTGTCAGTACATGACGCTTGATTCTGGGTCCACCTTGTTCACAGTTTGATGTTAATTATACATGTGTAAATATGGTAGTTAGGGAAGATAAACAGGGTGTAGTAACACCCCTTAAATCATATTCAGTATTTTACAGAAGTAATGGGGACCCTGGGTGGCTTAGTGGTCTAAAGCACTCACTACAATCTCGCCACTGTCCATGTGGGTTTGATTCTGAGGCTCAGCCAGTGTGGCTGTGTGAGAACACTTTCCAGTAGCTTCTCATGGATTATTGGTTCTTCCCAGGATTTTTACCAGGTTCTTCCTTTACTAGTAATGGCCACCATGTATAGTCTGTCATGTGCTAAAAAATGGCATTAAACCCAAAATAGCAACAGAAGTTGCAGATGAGAAGGTGATATATCCACATGTTTTGAGAGGATTCCCTCCTTTAAACGGAATAAAATATATTTTTGCTTAATTCACTTATAGGTGTCCATCATGGTTTTCTGGGCATAGATGTTTGAAAGGACACATAAGTTTATGTTTCCAAAGTATTCTGGCAATAGTCTGCGCACATAAAACCATGTGTATTATTCTTATTTACACATGATTAGTTACTGTGTACTGGTACATGAATTTTAACACACGCACATACACATACACATGCACTCACATTATTATTATTATAATATAAGTCAGACAAGCCATTTTGCATTGTCAGATCATTCATATCAATACAATGTGTTTTTAATCAGATGAAAGTTGTGAAGACCTCACACATAGAACATTTTATATCTATATGGTCATGAGCAAAGTTACCATAAAATTTATTTTATTTTCAAAATGTAGTAAATATTCATTTTTTATTTTGTAAACATCTTGTGTTTTACAGCATATAAATGTAGTAGAGGAATAGAACAAATGCCCTTGCTTCATATCACTCCATGATGATATACACAAGAATAATGGTGCCAAAGATATATTTATGTGATACTTATATTTATAGACTTGGCATTTGTAAGATTAGTGTGGCCTACTAACATTGATTATGCTGCTGATTCTGGTATATGTCATGTTTTAGTTTATCTCATCTTCAGAGTCATACATTTAAACAGTATAGGTATCTGCCACATGACAAGTAAAAGTAATTTTTTATTTTTGTTTCAAAATTCAGTCTTATTCATTAAATTTCATACAGTCACTTACAACCAAGAATACCAGTACCCTCAAAATATATTTGCTTATTTTTTTTTTATGCAAGCCTTTGATGGGAGTGCCAGTATTGAAAAACTTGAGCACTTCTTTGTAGATGCAGTTTAGTTTTTGCTATATTTTTAACTTATCATAGTTCACTGATAAGGTCTCTGTGGTGAAATAAGGTCACAGTGGTGAAATGTTGTCTTACTGATCAAGTGTAAATTAGATTAAATCTGACATGATAATACAGACCTTAGTGCCCATGTAATTGGTATATATCTTCTAATGCATAATAAACTGAACTCTTAAATTTTAGGTACAGTAAACAACTTTCGTTTTGCTCTAAGACCAGGACTTCACAGTCGTGGGTTACGCCACATATGGATCAGGTCTCTGGAATTTGTTATATAGATTAATGAGCTATAAATGCTACATGATGTCATTTTACCCACTAAGCATTGTCCATCGAGCATATTGTTTTCTGACAAACATGACGCAGCATTCAATAAACCTTATTGTTGTTTTCGAACCCCAGCTGAGTCATACCAAAGACTTATAAAAGTGGTACTAACAGCTGCCTCGCTTGGCGCTCAGCATTAAGAGGTTAGTGTTAGGACTGGTCAGATTGGTGTCAGGATAACGTGACTGGGTGGGGCATCATGCTACATGTCTACGGCATGATGCCCCAGTGCTCGACATCACTATAAACTGTGACACTGCAGACATTGTAGCAATATGACTGAAAAAATCCAAATCACACTCACAGACACACACTTTATCCAAGTGATGACTTTTGTGTGTTGTCCAAGAGGGACTCTTAAATAATTGTTGTTAAACAATTAAACTGGCTGTTTCTGCCTATATGCATTGTTTTACCCAGCAAAGATATATGAGGATAATAACAACAACCATTATTATTATTATTATTTTAATAATTTGATCTTTGTATAATTCAGTTGTAAGTCTTTGAAAGTGAATTACAAGAATAAAGTAAATTTTAAAAATAATAATTGTTTAACTATGCCCCATTATGGATAGAGTAAAACAAAAAAACCCTTTCAATTTCAATTTTAAACACCCCACACCCTTTAGAAAAATCCCGTTATTTTAACTGACAATGAAAAAATGTTTTCCCCATGTTAGAGCACAAGGTACTTCATCATGTATTGCATTGTTACAGAAATTATACAAAAACTCAAGAGCCTGGACTCATAAAAAGACTATAAATTCATATATTCTTTTTTAACTCACCTTTAAAAAATGATTAAATGATAACATGTTGACTGAAATTCAGGTGAGAGTGTGTGTGTGTGTGTGATATGTACTGAAAGATAGAATTTTATACTCATTTTATCACTTATTTCAATTATCGTCATTATTTTGAGAATGCAAACTTTATTTAAAATATAAAATTTATATTAAATAAGTCGTTATGTTAAAGTCTAGCATTAGAGAAGGCTTTGTAAAGATATCAGATTCAGTAATAATAATAATAATAATGATGTTGTTTCTGCTGATGTACAAGCATTACAAATTATTTGTAAATAACAGGTGATTGGTAAATGTTTAAAAGTCTAGGATTAGAAATTCTTTGGTAATTTGAAAAGCTGTACAATTGATTAAGAAGAAGAGGTGTAATAATAATGAACACAGTATACCTGTAATGTTATTGATGAATTTTTTTATGATGAACAGGCACTTCAGTATCATAAATTGAAAATCACTGGTAGTATTCCAATGAAGAAGGCCCCGTTAGACGTTTAAACAATAAAATATAAACGTGCACAAAATTTAAAGATACTAACCTTTATGTCCACAGACTTGTAATGTTGAGTGTGAACTTTTTAAAAAAAAAAGAAGTCAATCAAGTGGCATTTAACTCACAAATACACTTGAATGTACATATTCAGTAGTATGACAACTGACAAATGTGAACAAAAATAATACCTGTGCTTTATAAATATTTGCTTTTCCATTTCTTTATTCACAATCCATATTGAAGAATGTTGGTTTCATGTTTACTTTTTGCTCCTTTGATTTTTAACTTCAGTATAATGTTGAAATAATTTGGTTTCCCAACTGTTCAAGAAATAGCAGAATAGAGATGTCAACTGTCAACAGTTAAAGCTTAACCTCTTTCCAGTTTGCCATTCTAAGTTTTGTCACCAGATTGTTGAATAAGTTATTACTATTATTATTATTTATGTGTTAAAAAGACACATCTATTCTTCTCTGTATTATACTGTGATCCACGAATACCAAGATTTGAGCTCCTGTGGTTCGAAACGCTAAATTTGTATGTGGCTTTGTTGAAATAATTGAGTCACTGGAACGTCTGCATTCTCTTTGATAAGTGACAAAGACCCCATGCAACACTTGAATGCCTTTGCTAGGGATATATCAATTATAAGATACTCTTATAATCAGAGCTTTTTACCATAAAGACCAGGATATTTGTCTTGGGGTTTCTTCATGTACCGTGCTCTGCAGTTTAAGAAACTGAGAAAATTAAACAACCCAGTATAATTCTTGCAACACCCCCACCCCCACCCCCCGAATTGTTCAAATTAATATTTAAATGGTGTGTTAAGTAATGGCAAATCTGGGCCTATACTTGGTTAGGTAAACACTATATCCATACAAGACCAGTGAGATTTGCTTCATGGGTAATGATATAAAAAATTTTTTTTAATTTTTAATTAATTCACATACTATATTTTTTATGCAAACCTACTGAGTATGAGTGTTAATTTGAGACCACTCTAATTTTTACATGACATCTCCTTCATATTTAGGTAATGCAGTTAAATATCTACGGTAATGCAGATGAAAATGGTCAGTCACTGATGAATCATATTGCTCCTTGATATTGCAAAGAAACCTGCATTAGAGGACACCTTTCTTATATGTATGAACTTGTGCCCATAGAGACAAGATTGTATGTGTCCTTCATCCTTTTTTTTTTATTATTGTTTCAACCCCTATACAAAGGATATATGTCTAATAAAGGGAAAACATCATGGTGCCTTGAGTTTCCTTAATTTTACATTGTAACCAGACTATAAAGGCCACTTGTTTAAAAAGGCCGAAATTGCATGGTGCCTTGAATAACTTAGGATACATTGGAACTGTCTCTGTCTGACACATTTATTTAGGATATAGTTTCCGTGTGGCATTGAGTGCACTTCACTATATACTGAAGCCTGCATAAATGGCTCAGTTTCAAAGTGCCTAATTGAATGTCCTTCACTCTGCGTCAAAACATGCCTATAAAGTATGCATGACTATACAGGACACAATTGCATAGTGCATTGACTATCCTTCATTGTTCAGTGAAACCTGTATATAGTGAACAAATATTTATAAAAGAAAAAGTTTCACAGTGCTTGGACTAACCTTCAGTGTTCATTGAACTTGTTTGGAAAGGACATGTGTCTATAAAAGACAAGTTCATGGTGTGTTGAGTGTCTTTCACTGTACATTGAAACCTGTCTATAAAGGACACTGAAGAGACCATTAAATTTTGTTCTTTGAAGACAGTTGTCCTTTATTTTTGAGGTCGCTTTGATGGAAGCTCAGTGGAGTGATTGCTTTGGCATCCACTTTGGCAAGCCTTCAGTACATCCATCTACATACAAGATGAGGGTCAATGTTACAATTTTTTAGATACTTATTGTTCAAGATTTTAGTTTTTAAAGAAATATAAGGTAGTCAGGACATGCCATGATTATTGTTAAGATAAACCTATGTTATTCTATTGAATTAAACATCTAAATGGCCTTATGTTCGTGGGCAAATTTTAGATGTATTTCTGAGTGTGACAACAATATTAAAAAGGACTGTAGTTTCCGTATATACTCACTTATACATCCAGTCCAGCTGCAAGCTGCATAAACCCGAATCTGCCACTGCATGATGCACTGGCAGATCTGGATCTATGCAGTTTGTTAGGAGCAATCATTAAAATAAATAACATAGACCCTGATTTGCTGGCACATTATGTGACACCAGATCAGGGTCCAAGTTGTTTGCAGTTCGATTTGATTTTGTACAAGTATACAAGTGATATACTGTATATACTCGCTAATAAGATGGAACCAACTGCAAACTGCACAGACCCAGATCTGCCATCACATAATGCAATGGCAGATCCAGGTTTGTGCAGTTTGTTTGGAGTAATCAATAGAACAAACAATAGAACAAACAACAGAGACCCTGATCTGCAGGTACTTTATGCTGCAGCAGATCAGGATCTTTGTCTTTTGTAGTTTGATGTAACTTACAAGAAAGTATATATTGTATCTTTAGATAAGTACCCTTTAGTAACAAGTATTATATATTGGTGCCAGTTGCTTTAACTCTTGAGTAAATCAATATTGACTAATTAGGCAGTTATGATCCACTTATTTATCAAAATGAAACCTGGAGCATTATAGTATTTAAACCAAATGATACCCAAAATTCCATGAATTGATAATCAGACTAAAATCTTACCAAACTTCATTCAAGAGTCCATACCATTTGTTGCTAACCATATTGCCAAACTTTATTCAAGAGTCCATATCATTTGTTGCTGAGCATTTTACCAAACTATATTCAAGAGTCCTTACCATTTGTTGCTAACCATTTTACCAAACTACATTCAAGAGTCCTTACCATTTGTTGCTAACCATATTGCCAAACTACATTCAAGAGTCCTTACCATTTGTTGCTAACCATATCCTTACCATTTGTTGTTAACCATTTTACCAAACTACATTCAAGAATCCTTACCATCTGTTGCTAACCATATTGCCAAACTACATTCAAGAGTCTATGCTATTTGCTGTAATTTTGCCAGACTGCATTCAACATATTATGCTATTTGTTGCAATTTTATCAAACTGCATTGTAGAGCCTATATTATCTGTTGCTAACCATCTGACCAAAACTGAAATTACATTCAAGAATCAATACTATTTGTTGCTATTTTGATCAGTACCAAATATAGTAGATCTCTTAAACTATTATCAAAACGTACATTGTCTTCGAGTATTACTCAGTAACAGAAAGCCTGTTATGCTATCTTTTTGAAATCATATTAGACCTGCAAAACACCTTGTATTTTCAAATGTTGACTAATATTTTACACCTTGCCATGATGCAGTTTCAGCACCTTGTGTTGACATTGTCTGTCCATCCATCCATCCAGCTGTACATTGCTATGTCTTGTTCCTTTGATGTTTGTGTTTTAATGATCAGGTTCATTAGGCACTTTGGTGGAGCATTTGTTTTCCATGTACACAGTCTGATCCATTACTCAATAATTAGTGCATGTATGATCAGAAAATTTAGCCACTTCTGAATGTCACACTTAGCAGTAATTGACATGACCCAGTTCATTAGCTAACACAAAAGAAATGACTGAACACTAAGGTTATTTCGAGTTGAAATAGACATTGGTGCTATACATGGTATGCTTTGTTCATGCAGTTACCAGTATTATTAATGTTTTTGTTAGAACAACAACCAGGCTATTTGATTATGAGTAAAGATGATGGTTCCTGCTTTGTTTAATGAACAGAATACCATTCATAGGAATCAACTATAAATCATGAATTACAGTCATGAAAAATGCCTGCATAATGTCCAACTGCATTTCAAAATAACTAAGCAAAAATTAAAGTTATTTATTCTGGATCATTTCCAGTGCTTCAAGCATTACAAGGTTAAACACATTGGCAATAGATCTACACATATTAGGCATTTTTGGGGCTGAACTTGATCTACTGTATACACTCACTTATGAATCAAGTCCTTTGGCAAACACTATAGACCCTGATCTTCTATTGCATAATGTGCTGGTAAATCTGATAAATTATGTTGTTCTACTGTTTACTCCTACCAAACTGCATAGACCCAGATCTGGGTTCTTGCAGCAGTTTGCAGTCGGACTACACTTATAAGCAAGTACATATGATAACTTACATCTGTTTCTCAGCCATCAACACTACAGCAGGATAAACATTATGAGACCATCTATCAAGAGATGGTGCACCAGAGACCTGTACACTGTTGTGTATTGGTATAAAATGTGTATTGTATTGTAGGCAGCTTTCTTTTGAACCATTTGAACTCTACAGCCAGATTGTTTATCAAGACTTGTACCTCAGATAAATGCCTTGTAAGCAAAAATTCCAGCTGTATATCCTGCTAGCATGTCAGACTCCCAGTTTCCAAGGATACTAGACCCAATTCACTTTCATGTTTTTTATGAACCTGTTTTTGCAGTTTCCCACAATTGATGAGATATGGGACCTAGCTCCCATTTCCTTGGCAAGATATAGGCAATAATGTGTAAAACTGCTGTTAAAACCAGCACTATATCTATATCTATCTATCTATCTATCTATCTATCTATATATATATATATATATATATATATATATATATATATATATATATATATATATATATATATATATATATATATAAAATGAGCTTATCTAAAACAGCTGATACACATAATCTGTGCATAGTCGAAGTGAATCTGAATGATATTCCACATTGAAATTGACTTGCCATATATACGATTATAGTTGAGCCCAACTGCAGACAACATAGATCCTTATCTGCCATATCATAATGCACCTGCTGATCAGGGTCTGTGTTGTTTGTTCTACTGATTACTCCTAACAAACTGCACAGATCCGGATCTGCCAGTGCTTTATGCGACTGCAGATCAGGGTCTGGGCAGTTTGCAGTTGGACTCAAATTATAAGCAAGTATATATGGCAATTGCTGCACATAAATATGGACTTTTATAATTTTATAAAATTTAGGAAATAGTGATGGGAATGCTGGCGGTAGAGTTTACTCTAATACTGCTTTACTTTGTAATTTGGACTATATTTTGTGCCCTTATTTCAGTAGTAATAACATAATTTAACTGTACTTTAAAAAAAATATGCAACATAATTTAACTGTACTTAAAAAAAATATGCAACGTTTGAGATCTTTCCAGTAGATACAAAAAACAAAAAACACGTAACAAAGATGACATTATGCTTAAATAGCACTATAATGCAGATGACTAATAGCAATATAATGCAGATGACTTGTTTGTAAGGAGACCAACCCCGCTCACAGTGTTGTATGAATGTGTATTGTTATTCAGCTCTCACTTCCTAGAATGAGCTTCATTAGGAAGTGATAACCTATGTAATAGATAAACCTGGTACTGCTATGGACCCCATGATCAAACTAAAACCACTGTATTTTAATTGGTTTATCAACTGTATGACAGTATGGGTTTAAGTTTAGTATTATTGTTTGACAAATTTCCTCTTGTACTGTACATTGGTTTGATACATACACACTTTTCGCTATATACATGATTCTCGCTAGTATATGAAGGTTGGATACATACACAATTCTCACTATATGGAGGTTTGATACATACACAATTCTTGCTATATGGAGGTTTGATACATACACAATTCTTGCTATACAGAGGTATGATACATACACAATTCTTGCTATATGGAGGTTTGATACATACACAATTCTTGCTATACAGAGGTATGATACATACACAATTCTTGCTATATGGAGGTTTGATACATACACAATTCTCACTATATGGAGGTTTGATACGTACACAATTCTCACTATATGGAGGTTTGATACATACACAATTCTTGCTATATGGAGGTTTGATACATACACAATTCTCGCTGTACAGAGGTGTGATACATGATTCTCACTGTGTATAGGTTTGATTATGACATAATTCTTGCTATATGGAGGTTTGATACATACACAATTCTTGCTATATGGAAGTTTGATACATACACAATTCTTGCTATACAGAGGTATGATACATACACAATTCTTGCTATATGGAGGTTTGATACATACACAATTCTCACTATATGGAGGTTTGATACATACACAATTCTCACTATATGGAGGTTTGATACATACACAATTCTTGCTATATGGAGGTTTGATACATGCACAATTCTCGCTGTACAGAGGTGTGATACATACATGATTCTCACTGTGTATAGGTTTGATTATGACATAATTCTTGCTATATGGAGGTTTGATAGATATATGATTCTTGCTATGTGGAAGTTTGATGCATACTCGATTCACACTGTATGGAGGTTGGATATAGATACATGATTGTTGCTATACAGCAGTTCAGTAAATAGTGTTCTTTCACTTTAATAGAGTTCCATACATGATATGGTCAGCAGTTATGGATCCCAGCTGCCAAATAAAAATGAGGAAGAGCTTGTTAGGTAGCTTTATCAAATTCGGTTTGCAGCTTCTAAACCTATTAATCTGGACCTTTGCCACAAATAAAACCTGCTTGAAAATTACAGCCACACATTTTTGAGATGTTCTACTTTGTGTAATTTACCCATGCAAATGAGCCTAATGGGTTTTTTATAGCATTGCTCAAAGAACTTAACATATCATCCTGGCTACTGCCTGTCAGTTAAGTGTGTGTGTGTTTGTGTGTGTGTGCATATGCGTGAGTGCATGCGTACGTGTGTGATTTGGATTTTTAACGTAGCTTTAAAAATCTTTAAGTCATATCGCTATGATGTCTGTTGTGTGGCAGTTTATGGTGATGTCTAGCACTGGGGTATCATGCAGCAGACATGTAGCATGATGTCCCACCCAATCACATTATCCTGACACCAGGACAGCCAGTCCTAACACTAACCTCTTAATGCTGAGCACCCAGCGAGGCAGTTAAGTATTCTCTGAAATGGTGTTGTTTATCTATGACAACCAGTGTATGTTGTTGTTGCTGTGGGCTTAACACCATTATTCAAAACCTGAGGTTTATACATGGCAGACAGTATATATTGTGGAGAAAAAACTCAGGAAAACCGCAAGAAGATCCTCCAACCCACAGGAAGCTACTGGCAAGTTTTCTTATTGCCCTGAGGATATTTTTACACTAAGCAGGAGTTTTACACTAAGCAGGACTGTTTTTACAGGCTACAGGTTAAGGCACAGTGTGTGTGTGTGTGTGTGTGTGTGTGTGTGTATGAGAGAGAGAGAGAGAGAGAGAGAGAGAGAGAGAGAGAGAGAGAGAGAGAAATACAACCCACAGGCTGGATCAGGCCTGGTGATCTGGTTTTATCCATTAATTTACATCATGTGGTGTGGCTTTAAAAATCACTTATCCAGCCCACACCCTGGAGGAAGTTGCCATGCCTGGATTAAGGAGTATTGTGCTAGTAAAAGAAAGGTATCTCTATACCTGTCAGTTTTTTTTTTTTATAAATTGTTTAGATTCCTGAAATTAATGTTTTTTAAAACGTGACTATGTTCAGCCATTCTGGGGTAAAAATAATTGTTTTTCACGTGGCAGATATGCTGGTGTCCATTTTGATAGATTGTTGTAAATTTGAGGTGCTCTGTAATGGTAAACATTTTGGCTGTTACTGCCAAAATTTGCATTGCATAACCATTTTCATTGCCAAAACTTTTATCAGAAAATTAAGTCTTTGTCATATTTATACCAATGTTTGAGATTTGTGTGAAAGTTGATAATATATCTAATCTGTACAATTACCTGTTTCACATAAAGCTGCACCACATAGGATTCACATTTGTCTTGGGATGAACATGTATTTGCATGATCAAACTTGGTCACTGTGAACTACTTTCTATGTGTGATGTATGTGTGTGATTTGGATTTTTAACGTAGCTTTAAAAAAATTTCAGTCATATCACTACGATGTCTGCATTGTGGCAATTTATAGTGATGTCTAGCACTGGGGCATCATGCCGCAGACATGTAGCATGATGTCCCACTCAGTCACATTATCCTGACACCAGGCCGACCAGTCCTAACACTAACCTCTTAATGCTGAGTGCCTAGCAAGGCAACTGTTAGTACCATTTTTAGAAGTCTTTGGTATGACTCAGCCTGGAGTTCGAACCCACGACCTCCCACATCCAAGGCAAACACTCTAACCACTAGGCCACCTGAGTGGTACAACTACTTTCTATGATTTATTCAAAATCGGGTAAAAATTGTGCCAGGGTTCTAATTTAAATACCTTGACACATATTGCTACCAAACTTGCATTGATGTTGCTTTAGGATGATAGTGTGTTGTGAGCCAGACTTAGGCCATCGGGTATTTATTTCCAAAATTTATTATTTAACATTGCTTAAATATTGTGTCTGGGCCTTATTTCAATACCACCTACCACAACATGTATCACACATCAGAACTATGTTGCCATAACCAAGTTATTTAAGGTGTATTCAACACTGTTTAGGCTCCTATTGCAATACCCTTTAATCTATTGCCACCAAAATTTCATTTAATACTAAACATGTTAAAATAAACAGTAATTATAGCTATCTTCATATAATGTGCATTGTTATACTCTCCTTAAGGGGGCCCCGAGTGGCCAAGTGGTCTAAAGCGCTCTCCGTTACGGATCACTGCCATCTCACCTCTGTCTGCGTGGGTTCGAGTCTCGGATTCGGCAAATGTGGATATGTGAAAAAGCTTGCCAGTAGCTTCTTGTGGGTCGGTGGTTCTTTCCGGGGATTCCCGGTTTCTTCCTCCACCATTAATACTGGCCGCCATGTATAGCCTATCGTGTGCTGAAAAATGGCGTTAAGCCCCACAACAACAACAACAACTCTCCTTAAGAGTGCCTCAAGGAAGAATAGTCCTAGACTAATGAGTCACCCTCTATAAATAAAGCATTATTATTATTATTATTATTATTATTATTATTATTACTGAGGTTGTATCTTGGGATGCTATCAAGGGTTCATTAAACATTACAGATAACTACAGGAACATGAATCAGATATGAAGCCATGTCGTAACCTTTGGCTTTTTAAACAGATCTAGTTAAAGTATAAAATTGTCATACTTTATGGAAGATTATTTTATTTCTGTAGTCTCAATTTGGGTCAGTCATATAGATTGGCTAAAGTGATACCAAACAGCAATTTTGGGGGTTTTCTTTCATCTTGATACCAGCCTTGCATTCCACTTTATTATCACCTGGATACCAGCCTACCACCCGTTTTTATTAAGACACAAAGAGACCAGTCCTGCACCCTTCATTATAAACACCTTAATAAAAGTCTAACACCTCTCTTATAGACACCTAGATACCAGTCCAGCATCCCTTGTTATGGACACCTACATACGAGTCTAGCACTCCCCATTATAGACACATGCATACCAGTCTAGTACTCCCCATTATAGACTCCTATATACCAGTCTAGCACTCCCCACTGTAGACACATACATACTAGATTAGTACCCCACTTAGAAACCTAGATACCAGCTTACCTTTATAGACACCTACATACTAATCTAGCAACCTTTGTTCTAAGTACACATCTTTATTGACATCAAGAGACAAGCCTAGCACCCTTCTTTATGGACACATAGAAACAAGTCTTGCACCCCCTTTACAGACACAGATACCAGCCTTGCACCACTTCTTATAGACTCCTAGATATTAGTTTAGCACTCCACTTTATAGACACCTAGGTACCACCCTATCATCCCACCTTTTTGACACATAGATACCAGTCTTGCGCCACTGTTTAGAGACTCCTAGATAACAGATGCCAAGATATTGCTAGCCTAGCACTTCTTCATAAGGGGCCCCAAGTGGCCGAGTGGTCTAAAGCGCTCACCGTTACGGATCACTGCCATCTCACCTCTGTCTGCGTGGGTTCGAGTCTCGGGCTCGGCCAATGTGGCTATGTGAGAAAGCTTGCCGGTAGCTTCTCGTGGGTCGGTGGTTCTTCCCGGGTTCTTCCTCCACCATTAATACTGGCCACCATGTATAGCCTATCTTGTGCTGAAAAATGGCGTTAAACCCTATGACAACAACAACAACAACAACAACTTCTTCATAAATGCTTCGATACCAGTCTATCACCCCTTTCTATAGACACCCATATAACAACCTAGCAACCCTCTTTATAGATGCCTAGACACCAGCATAACACCCCTTTTTATAGACACCTAGGAACCAGCCTAGTGCTCGGCTTTATAGACACCTAGATAACAGGTTACCACCCCTCTTTTTAGACTTCTAGATGCCAGTTCAAGCTTTACACTTGATAAACACATAGGTACCGGCCAGTGCCATTATTTAGAGATATAGGTACCAGCCAGTACCAGTATTTAGAGACATCTAGATACCAGTCCAGCACTTCTTTATAGATGCCTAGATACCAACCTTGCACCCCTTTTTATAGACACCTGGATACAAGCTTTGCACCCCTCATTTTAGACACCTTGATACCAGTCTACCACTCCTCTGTATAGGCATCTGTGCATTTTTGTATTTCAGAATAATCTGTGTCTTCATCTAAAACCCACTAAAGCTATAGATATTACTTTTCACAGTTTGAAGACATCCATATTCTCTGTTCTTTATGCATATTTTTTTTCGTCCAGGCCATTCCTGATAAACTCATCATCCAGCGTCGGGAGAACCGCTGCATCTTGAAAATTCTCAATGCCCAACCAGAGGATGAGGGCCTTTATTCATGTAGCTGCGGCGATATCCAGACTGAATGCAAACTAATCGTGGAAGGTAGGCATTCATTGTGTAGTTTCAGGAGTTCAATTGGATCTATTTATTCATGTAGAAGTTCGCCTTTAAAGTAGCCCATGTTAAGAACAACTGCAATTTCAAGGACTTTCTCCAGGCAGAGATCTGCATACATTTTAATGGGCATGCTTCAGGCTGTTATCTTTTTATTCATTCATATATCACCCCAGGAAAGCTTGAACATCTAAGCATGGGAATTTAGATTGGTTACTGGTAATTCTATTTGAGAAACTGCCAAAAAATACCTTCATTTTCATAAATCAACCTTAAAACATGTTTTCAGCATTCTTGCTCTCTCGATCTATCAAGTGTAGTTTGATATACAGTGAAATAGCTATTTCATAAGTTGCAAACTCAGTGGAATTGTGAAAACTTGATTGAACTAGGGACATTATATAGTAAATAATGATGCATCTAGGAATCATAAAAGCTGGGTAAATTTTGATCACAAAGTCTTTGTTGACAAAATGTTTTACCATTTAATGATTGGCAAATTTAAATCCTGTAGCTAGTGTCATTGCCATTCTTTTGGGACCATTTTCTGTGTAAAAGTTTTGAGAAAATTGAGTGCTTCTGCACAGAGTGCTTGCTGATACTTTGAAATTTCCAGCATTACATATAGTGAAATCTGTTTTGGTGAACATCTCTATCATATTATGCCTGCTTACAAAGGAAATATGTCCCTTTTGTTAAGGTT
Source organism: Megalonaias nervosa (assembly GCA_016617855.1). Classification (NCBI taxonomy): domain Eukaryota; kingdom Metazoa; phylum Mollusca; class Bivalvia; order Unionida; family Unionidae; genus Megalonaias; species Megalonaias nervosa. Next base: position 28,192 of record JAECUM010000786.1, read on the forward strand.
CATTATCATTTGCCTTTATATAAGGAACATTACCCATTATTTGCAGATTTTTGTGGTACATTGTGTGTCCTGTATATGCAGGTTTTACTGTATACAAGGCAGTTTACATTGTGTGTCCTGTATATGCAGCTTTTACTGTATAAAAGGCAGGTTACATTGTGTGTCCTGTATATGCAGGTTTTACTGTATATAAGGCAGTTTACATTGTGTGTCCTGTATATGCAGGTTTTACTGTATACAAAGTAGTTTCTTGGTGCTTGGTGTGAATGTGGCCATTATATATCTGCTAAAGGGCTTTCGTTGTCCAAACACTCACTTGACTCACTTTCCTGTGTGTGTATGATTGCGTTTTCCCATGTAGAACAGCAGTCTGTGAATATTTTTTCTAATCACATATACTTTCTTCTGTGATCAGAGTGCACACAGACCAACAGACTCCCTGGTTCACATCTTAATTTGAGCATTCTTTCACATTAATGATAATAAAAGTTAATTGCAATTTCATCCACATTCATAATGGCCATCTTGAAAAGCATGTTATCGCTACTCCTTCCACATAGATGGTCATATCTTATTGCTACTCCTTCTGCATAGATGGTCATATCAACATGGGGATTTCATTAAAAGACTTCTTAAGATGTCTAGTTGGTCCTATATGAAAATGGTGCCAGTCTGAAGTCTAAATATGGCTGCCACAATGTCCATCTAAAAAAAATTTCACTACCTGGTGCTCTTCTTAAATGGAAAGTCATTTTGACATTGGGTTTTCATTGGAAGGGTTCTTTGGAGTCTAGTTGGACCTATATGAAAATGACTAACCCACAGTATGTCCACCATTATGGCTGTCTTGAAATTATTGTTATCTCAATTCCTCACAAATGGATGGCTGTATCAGCGTGGGGTTTTCACCAAAAGACTTCTTATGATACCTTTGTTGGTCCTAAATGAAAATGGTGCCAGTTGTTCATTCAGTATGGCTGTAATGATGGCTGTCTTGTAAATCTTGTTGTCACTACTACCCCTAAATGGATGATCATTATAACACGAGGTTTTCAGCAAAAGACTTCTAATGATGTCTGCTTTGTCCTAAATGAAAATGGTGCTAAGCTGATATCCAATATGTCCACCACAGCAGCTAATTTGGAAATCTTATCGTTGAAGAATATCAGAGATGGTTTCAGCACACAGCAGGTAAAAGGAGCAAATGGTCTTATCTTGAATTCCTACATATTCTTTTTGCCAAGTAGAGCATCAGTACCTTTGAGGGACTCTTGTTTATGAAAGAAAAATCAATTTCAGATCAGAGTTAAATTGTGAACTGTACTATTTTTGTCTGTCATGTTTAACCACTGCGATAAGAGTGGAATTTATTTTTGTACCTGTTCACATTTGTGTCATTGCACAAGCTATCACGACTTTAGAGCTAAGGTTAAATGCATTGACTTTTTAGCAGAGGTGTCAAATCCAGGCAATCTGGCACTCAATTCTATTGTATTTTTTCATTGATTTTAATCGAATGAAATTTTAAACTGTACTGTATTCAGCAACCTCATTTCTACTTGTTTCAAGTAGTTTTAGGTACAAGAAGGCCAGAAATTTACCATTTGGAGCTTTTCGTTTTTTTATTGGCATGATTGTTATGAAAATAAAAAGCTCAAAAAATTATGCTTCTGTCCCATTTGTACCAAATATCTCTCAATAGAAGTAAAAACTTGGTTGTAGAATTCTGAGTGTTAATTTTTTTTAGATCACCTGGCCATAAGATGAATTTAGCTTATGGTAAGGTCAATTGTGAGTTGTTCGTCATGCATCATTTATTCAGAATTGATGTTTGTAACATGTCAAACACCTCACAACAGAATTTGATTCAATATGATGGAAATTATTATGGCATGAGGCTCTTTCAAATTGTTCAAATGATAATCTGCGATCAGATATATAGACATTGTTACTTAGAATCGAAAAGCCCTTAAATGACTCAATATTAGCTTAACCAAATTTGACAGAACTTGACAGAAAGCACCCTAGGATATATGGCTTTCAGAATTTTAGAAATATTGTGGATCCACTATCAAATATGGCCATCATTATTGATAATAGAAGAACCTTAAAATGACCTCTTCTCAAGAACAACTTGGTAGAATATGAATAAAATATGACAGAAAGCATTCTGGTATAAGGTTACTTAAGATTTGTAAAAATGATGCTGATCTGCAGTCAGATATGGCCACCTTTATTAAAAATAAAAAATAAAAGCTTTAAATGACTTATTCTCAGAAACATTTTGTAAGAATTTGACAACTTTGATTTTTAATAAAGACATTACGGCACGAGCTTCAGATTCAGCTTTCTTGGATTTTGCTACAACTATAAATTTAATGCCTAAAAAATAATGATTGGCCAGTTTATAACAACGATTGGTCAACAATGATTGGTCAAACAATTGGTCACTTTGTAAAGAGAATAGGACTTCTTTCTCATTATCCACAAATCAAAGTACAAGTTTAGTATTAAATTTGGCAAGAGCATGAAAATTAATACCCCTATAAACAAAATGAATTCATACTATAATCCAATGTGATGTTCCTTGGTCACCTGGCTCACTTCAGCTTGCATTGTTAGGCAGTGGAAAGCAAAACCAGGTCCTGTATACATCCAGTGTGATGCTCCTGGGAACCTAGCCTGGGTCACCTGGCTCACTTCAGCTTGCATTGTTAGGCAATGGAAAGCAAAACCAGTCCCGTATAAATCCATTGTGATGCTCCTGGAACCTAGCCTGGGTCACCTGGCTCAGTTCAGTTTACATTGTTATGTGATGGGATCAAAACCAGGGCCGGTATACATTCAGTGTGATGCTACCAGTATCCTAGCCTGGGTTGTCTAACCTGCTTTGGCTTTCATAGCTAGGCAGTGGAAAGCCAAACTAATGCCTGGGGTAAAAAAGAATACAGAGTGCCCTAACTTTTGAGACCAGGGTGCTAGATGGTGCTGTATGTGTTTACTAACATAAATTAAATAAATTATTAAAGCAAAACATGCAAATTCACATCTTTAAGGTAAACAAAGTTAGAATTGATATCAGTCAAGAAGAATGTTGTAAAATCAATTTATCAGTGTATTAGCCTAACTTCATTGTTGACATAATGCACATTATAATTTAAGCTCAGTGATATCAACATGTGCATAAGGGATCCAACTGTATGTTCTTGATGGAAACAACTTCAAGGAGGCATGTTGTTTTTGTTGTTTTTTTTTTCTTCTCCAGTCTGATATCTGCAGATTCTTATAAACTCTTATGTTATCAGTTGACTTTATTATCTTTTGAGCTCAAAATAACTGAGTGAGTCAGGCAGAACACCTCATTAGATCCTTGCACAAAAAGTTGAAACTGCTTGTGAAAGTAACAAACATTACCAGGTAGTCTAACAAGAATTAGGTAAATTTCTGTTGTTTAATAAGGTCTGCATGATATACGAAATAATGCAGTGTAATATTTAGGGTTAATAATGTTGAGGTACCAGAACTTATCCTAGGCTTACTTTCTGAGTATGTAATCTTGATGGCAGTGGTATTTATCAAACTGGAATTCCATGATTGGTTACCATATTTATTCCAATAAAGAGCACTACCATTTTTTTTTTGTGTGTGTGACCAGCATAGACCCCGTGAGATCTGTTGGAACAGAAGATGCTGTTTGCTCAGGGTCTATACTGTTTGTTCTCAGTACCTACAATTTCAGGTATATGGTATAGTTCAGATCTGCTGGCACAGAATATGCTGTTAGGTGAAAGTCTATGCTCTTTGAACGTATTACCTATGATATCAGATAAATGTTATAGACCCAGATCTGCTGGCACAGAATATGTTAGGTCAATGTCTATGATGTTTATGCGTTGTACACATGATATCAGATAAATATTACAGACCCAGGACTGCTTGCACAGAATATGCTGTTCAGTCAGAGTATAGTCTTTTCATACTTAGTATTTATGATTTCAGATAAAATGATAGCACAGATTTGCTAGCACCTGCCAGAGTTTTCAAAGTTTTCTTGTATTTGTTGATCTTAATTGAATATCTTGTAATTTTATAACAGGATTTGAAACATAGGTTGATATTATCATAAGTACTAAAGTGTATCTAAGTGTACCTTATGTAGATATATGTTGAACATCAATAATAATAATAATAATAATAATAATAATAATAATAATAAATAAATAAATAAATAAATAAATAAATAAAACAATAAATAAATAAATAATTTATTTAATGCTGATAACTCAGTTATAATATACTATTCCCCCATGAGACCTTTGGGATGAACAAACTATTGTAAATACAAGAAAGAAAAATAAAGAAAAATTGTTAAGCATGCTTAAATACATTAAGTGTAAATGCACATATTGCATCGGAAATGCTTTAACAGAATAAATTGGAGTGCATGTATTTCAATATTTACAATGAAAACTGATTTTTGAGATAGTAGTTGTATGATTTTGTGTTTTGAAGAACACATTTAGATTTGTTTCTGATCTAATTTCATAGAACAGCACAAGAATAAACAAGTGACATTTCAGTAGTATTTGCTTTTGGCAGTGATCATTTGTAATTGATCTCAGCTAAGGTCCCTGGTGCTGTTCTTCTGATTGGAAATGATATTCCACACAAATATTGTGGACAAAGTTCATTCTTTTAATTTTGACTTTTGGTATGCTATTCCATATTCAAATTTCAGGTATTTCAATTTCAAGAATAGAATTCTGAATAATACCATATGTACTCGCTTATATGTTGAGTCCAACTGCAAACTGCACAGACCCAGATCTGCTGCCGCATAATGCACCGTCAGATCTGGATCTGTGCATTTTGTGAGGAATATTCAGTAGAATGAACAACATCTGTCTGCAGGCACATTATGCTATTGCAGATCATGATCTTTGTGGTTTGCAACTGATAAGCGAGTATATATGGTACTGTTGAGTTGGGGATCAAAAGGTCAAAGGTCAGGGTCACCTTGGCAGAAAGAAGAGAAATAGTTTCTGCACAGCTACTTTATTTTCACATCACAGACAATTAGTAAATGTTTATGCACGTGCAAAGAAAAAGCCTATTGACTTGGGGTATAAGAAATACAAATGTCAAGGTTACTGGCTGAATAATGAAAAATGGTTTCTGTGTACATATTCCATTTCTTGACCATGTACTTCTAGTAAAATTTGTGGAAGGCTTACACTTTTGGCAGGACAGAATTGTATTGATTTTGGGATCAAAGAGTCAAAGATTAAGGTCACTGACTGAAACAAGAAAAAGGTTTTTGTGTAATAACTTTAGTTTTAGACCATGTACTTGATGAAAATATGGTGGTGACCTATTGATTTGAGAGCAAAAGGGTCAAAAATATACATTGTCATTGTGATTTAAAAGTGACTTCTGTTCTAGAGTAAGTTTCTTTGCCAAACTTTATGGATGACTTTTACTGATGGTAATAATGACCTTTTGTGTCACCGCTTCAGTGGCCTAGTGGTTAGAGCGTCTGCCTCGGATGTGGGAGGTCGTGGGTTCGATCCCCGGCTGAGTCATACCAAAGACTTAGAAAAATGGTACTAACAGCTGCCTCGCTTGGCGCTCAGCATAAAGAGGTTAGTGTTAGGACTGGTCGGCCTGGTGTCAGGATAATGTGACTGAGTGGGACATCATGCTACGTGTCTCCGGCATGATGCCTCAGTGCTAGGCATCACTATAAACTGCCACACTGCAGACATCGTAGCGATATGACTGAAAAATTGTTAAAGCTACATTAAAAATCTAAATCACACACACACACACACACACACACACACACACACACACACCCCTTTTGTGTCTAAAGGTCAAAGGTCCAGTTCATTGTAATTTAGTTAAGAAAATAATGGCTTTTGCTTAGTAAGTTTAGCTCAAGACTGTATACCTTGACTAAAGGTCAAGGTTACTGACACCCATTGGTGATTAATATCCAGAGACAACCATGCTCTACTAGCCATTAGAAGACTATTAAATCTGGATTAAGCATACAATATATCTTTAATGGTACTCATGTTGAAAGTTATTAAATGTGTCGATTATATATTTTATTACAGGGTATATGGTAATTTGATTGTCAGGTATGCTGATTCTGAAAAACTGAACTGCTGCTGCTGATCACTGTGTGGAAATGAAAGCTATCTCTTTAATTTAGTACCAGTCTAGCTCATCCTCACCTGCAGGAATTTAGAACCAGTCTAACACATCCTCACCTGCATCCAGGAAATACCTTCACTGAGAGCTGGGACTATTAAATTTCATTCATGTACAAATTGTAGAAAAAATTCACTCCAACTAGAGGAATTATTGAAAAACTGCAGCTTGGGCTTATTATTATTATTATCATTTTAAAGCATTATAAGTTAATTAGTTGAAATTTACAGAAATTACTTTTTCACTTGGTCCTTGTTGCTAAGTTGAAATTTTCTATTAATTATTATGGATTTTTTTAAAGCAAATGCTATTTTGAAATTGGTCAATAACTTGTGATAAACTGCAGTTGTGTTGACTGTATAGGAATTTTGAATTATAGTCATGCTGTGGAATTTCAAAATTTCCTTAAAATTTAAGTGAATTTGTGGTTTGATTTTCAATGAAAGACTTGTGTCAGGATTTGAAGTATCATCTCAGTGTTGCAGGAAATCTAAAGTTCATTGAAATTCAAGGAAGTTTGTGAAAAGTTTACATTTATACCAATGCATTTTGCGTATTTCGTGAGATAAAATATTAAGTTAGTGAAATCACATTTTATCTCAATGTCTACAGAACCAGAGTGGGAGTTTATGAAGAAGCTTGAAGATGTTGAGGGTGTGGAAAGAGAAAAAGCCATTTTCGAATGTGATGTCAGCGATCCTGAAGCTGAGGTCACATGGTGGAAGGAAGACAAGGTATGAAAACCTATTTGTTCCCCATTTTCTTGATTTAAATTCAGTTTGAATCAATTTACAGTGCTTGAAAGTTTTTTAAATTTTAACTTATTTTCCTTGATATTTATGAGAGCATAATCTGATTATAATTGTATGGTGTTTATAAAGAAAAGAGTTGTCTTTATCCAACCACCACTCAGCAACATGAGTAAATGATTGACCACTCATCAATCAAGAAGAGCAGATGAGTTGATTTTGCTCATCCCTACCCGCCTACCACTCATCAATCAAGGTGACCATATGAGTGGATTTTGCTCATCCCTACCCACCTACCACTTATTAATCAAGATGACCATGAGTGGATTTTGCTCACTCCTACCCACCTACCACTCATCAGAACAAGCAAACAAGTAGATCTTGCTCATCCTACCCACCTGCCACTCATCGAGCAAACGAGTTGAGTTTGCTAATCCCACACACCCACCGCTCATCAGAATGTGCAGCTGAGTGGATTTTTGTATAGCCTTGCTTTATTTTCTTCTGTTATTCTTTTCTTGTTGGTCCATAGTGAAATCTATCAGCAGATGATACCCCATGATATAGACAACAAAATTTTGTCCATTGTGGACAGTATTCTTTTATGCACAGGTTGACTGAGAATGAAATTGAAACTAAAGGTTCCTAAAAAAAATGTCTATTATGTGGAGATGTCCTTTAAATGGAGGCAACTTCTAAAGTCTATTCAGATACTGTCAAGTAAGTTATATATTATTCCAGTTTTCTGAAGAAAAAACACTTCACAGACATAAATATATAAACTTCAAACTTGGACAACACAAGAGCTTGGTTACTATGATGAGGTAAATAAATTTCAGTCTCAGGTATATGTGTATCAGATGATGGCAAAGATGAATATTCCTATATAAATCGGCAGTGTTAGCAATTCATTGTGGGTAATTTTTTGCAAGGCATTATGGATACAACTGGCACAATGTTTTACTTTAGCTATTTTACCCCTGTAACAATCAATATTCTTGCAGATGATTACCTAATACCAGTCATACACTTATATAAATTGTGGGAATTTACCCACAATGACTTGTAAAGATGGTGTTAAATCAGTACTAGAATTTTTCTACCTGCCATATTTCTAACTGAAATTGAAATTAATTTGCATGCTTGAAGTAACTGAGCTTTCATGTTGCCATGCCATGAGGTTCACATTTAAATTAGTGAATTGTTTTTTTTTTTAAACGTCTAGAAGGATACACTTATTAAGTAGTGTTCAAATAGACTTAAAGATAGGTTTCACTGTGTTTTTACTTTCTTATGCTTTTATGTACTTGTATAATTCTGTGGGTGAATATGATTTAATAGTTGATTGTCTTAGCATATATATATATATATATATATATATATATGTATATATAGATATGGCTTTGAAACAAATATTTAGCTTACATTTATAGAATTACTATTTTGTTTTTGTTTTCATTTCCCGTTACTGAACATCTTGATATAGCCATGCTTTTGTAATCCTTTCATTTTTTTTTAAATATAAGATTGAAAACTGCAAATGCTGGTCATATTTATTTCTCTTCTACAACATAATGTATTGTTCACATGACCATTTCTATGAAATAAAATTTCTTTGGCATTTTCATTAACAACTGTCACTCAAGATATTTTTTCTATAGTCTGCAGCCATAAGAGTTATTGCCCTTTGTTAGTCATGGAATAATTTGGAATAAAAAGTGAATAATGTAATTTTCAGTATTAAAATTTTAAGTCAGGTAGAACAACTGAAAATGAAGATTGGCTGCCATTCATTATTATGGGTACTTATATTTTGTACAAGATTTCTTTAAATATTCTAACACATCCACAGATATAAAAACCCTTTCTTACTGGACAGTGTAATACCCATTTATTATTGGTCAAATGTCATAATTTACAGCAGAATAATTCATATTATATCAGTGTACATTTGCAAACTTTCATGCCATTGTGATGTGTTGACTCTCTGTGATGTAGTTTCTCTGATAATTATGTATTTGATTTTGTTTTAATTTTAGAAATTTCCACAGTGTGTTAGAACTGGAATCGCAGTATTAAATTTAAAGATTTTAGGATGTAGATGATGGTTTTATTGTCACAAATATCCATTTTTTTGGCTCCGCTGATTTGTTTATGGTGAAACAGGATTAGGTACCTTTCATACCCTCATATCCTGAAATACTGTCTCCAATAATTTTAGGCATTTTGAAGCATAATTTTTGTAGGAAAAGGTCTGGAGATGGGTGTGTGGGTAGGTGTTAGGCAAGGTAATACGTTTCTAAACCTATTCATTAATGATTGACAGTTGAGCGGTTTTAATTTAAATCCTAGCCATTACCATTTTAATTTTTATCCTAACTTTTTTTGTAACAGTTAAATTGTTGAATATTGTCAAACCTAGGAATTAGAGTTCTCCAGATGGAAACAAAATTACATTTAAAGTGAAGTTCTTGAATTTTTAAAAAAAATATCTATAGAAAGGTCAGTGATGTTTACCTGAACTTAGTGATCCAAAACATAGTTTTTTGCAAGCTTTTAGGGAAATGAAAAAATCTGCGATGCCTTTTCTTCCAATTTGTTCTATCCATTTATGTTTAACTGTTATCTTAATTTTTGCTTCTTTCCTATTTCTGTTTTTATTTCTTTTAAAGTTTCATATTTCTGTTGTAATTTGTTATATTGTTGCTTTGAGACTTTAATATATATATATATATATATATATATATATATATATATATATATATATATATATATATATATATATATATATATATATATATATATATTCCATGCTATATTTGCTCCAGGGTAATTTATATAGATTGTTTACATTATCTGGTACTGTTCAATTTTCTCCCGCACCTTTTTATATCATAGGATGGAACTCAAGAGGTAATGGGTGAACCATTTGCATTTGTGCTACTGCTATTGCTACAGCTACAGTTGCTGCTATAGCTGCTTTACAATTATTACAATTCATCTTGATTTTCAGACAGTGTATCATATCTGTTTGAGAGTTGAAGATACGTTCATATGCATGTATAATATTCTTTTGATATAAAACATTAACATGAGATCCTATATGTTAAACTTTATCATGGATGGTTTAATATTAAAAATAGGTTTTACAAGAAAATGTCATAAAGAGAGGATATTTGCTTAAAATGAGTGAATAACGGATATACTTCACTGAATGGCTGAAAAAGCCACAAGTGAAAATACTTGAGGTGTTCACCCACAGGATGAAATATTTCCATTATTCACTCAGAGCAAACTTTGTTTTATTTTATGCTCAATCCTATTGGTTAGCAATATGTATAACAGATTGAAGTGGCAGATTTCTTATGGGATCCCATGTGATGTCAGTGGTTTACTGTTTATGTTCTGCTATGTTTTGTGCATATTTGCACAGAAAATATAAGTAACATAATTTTTTTTCCCAATTCACATTAAAAGAGCACCCAAAATAAAAAAAGTATTTGCACTTTGTTGGATTTGAACTTGGTTTGTCTGAATGCAAAGTCGACATGCTTAACACTAAACCACAAATTTTTTTGGTCACAATGCTAGCAGTGTTTATTGACAGGTAGTGAAAAATTATTTATCATATTTCACTCCAGCGAATTAATAAAAAAATTTCTCCCAGAAAATCCAGTTATTCATGGCCAAGCATAAAATAATAAAAAGTATTTTTGGGGCTTTGTTGAACAAATTTACATTAGGGTATGTATCCCAATCCTATTACAAAAATATTTACCATTATTTTGGAAGAAAATCTGATCAGCCTGCCCAGATATCTATCAGTAAGTTATGTCTTGGGACAAGCATTTTACTGTTTAGATTAATTATTCATATGTCATAGGTGACATTATTTTCCAAGCTTTGGCAAGATGTTGACTTTGTCTGGGGGCCCCAAGTGGCCGAGTGGTCTAAAGCGCTCGCCGTTACGGGTCACTGCCATCTCACCTCTGTCTGTGTTGGTTTGAGTCTCAGGTTCGGCTAATGTGGGTATGTGAGAAAGTTTGCCAGGAGCTTCTTGTGGGTCGGTGGTTCTTTCCAGGGTTTTCCCGGGTTCCTCCACCATTTATCCTGGCCGCCATGTATAGCCTATCTTGTGCTGAAAAATGGCATTAGACCCAATAAGAACAATAACAACACCGACATTGTCTGAATGAATGCTTCATTCGCCAAATATTTTAAGATTCTTTGTGGCAAATTGCATTTGTAATATGCTGACTTTTATATTCTTTGGTGCTAGGAAAATACCAAGTGGCACACAGGGTACTTTCACTGCCTCCATTACCAAGAATGCCATGGGTATTTTTGAGTGATACAGTTCTTGATGGTACCACTTATACTCTCTTATAAGTCAAGTCCAACTGCAAACTGCACAGACCCAGATCTGCCATCACATAATGTACTGGCAGATCAGGGTCTGTGTAGTTTGTTAGGAATAATCAGTGGGTCTGTGCAGTTTTTTAGGAGGAATCAGTAGGACAAACAAAATATACCCTGGTCTGCAGGTGCATTATGCTATGGCAGATCAGGATCATTGTTGTTTGCAGTTTGACTAGACTTACAAGTGAGTATATATGGTAACCAATCTTGGATAGTCCAGAAGTAGGATTTGAACCTATACCATGGTAGTCACAAGTCTGGCATGCTAACCACAGAGTAATATAACTAAAACTTACACAGAATAAATGCATATATATCTGTTATACTGGTCAATTAGGATAAAAATGAATTCTTGAACTTGTTATGATGTATTTGCTTTTGCTAAATGTTTGAGCTTTATAATCACTCTGTCAGGTGATTCCCAATTATGATATATTAGCCATTTCTCACTATTCAGGTCAGTGTCATAATGATTAATATGTTCCCTCTGCATTGATTTATGGTGATGAGCTAACAATTAGGTTGCGCAAAAGAAAAGGAATTTTTTTGTGATCTGTCTTTAGCTGTCAGATCTATAAGCAAACCAATACCTTCAAAGTTGCAAAGGAAGCACTCTACCACAAGGCTTAAGAATCTGAATCCCTTTCTTTTCACTTATAATTAGTAGTGAATTACTATATATATTCACTTAAAGGTCAGATCCAACTGCCAAATGCACACACCCAGATTTGTAGTTCCATAGATGGTAGATCTAGGTCTATGCAGTTTTTAGGACTGAACAGTAGAATGAACAACATAGACCCTGATGTGCTGGTGTATTTCACAGTATCAGATCTGGGTCTATGTTGTTTGCAGTTGAACCCAACTTGTAAGTGAGTATATACAATATCAGTGTGAAAATATTATAGAGAAATGGGATACTGCCTACTTTTTTAATATCAGATCCCTTTGTATGCCAGAAAGACCAACAGTAAAACAGCATTTGATATGATGATTCTATCAACAAATGTATACTCACTTTCAGTGTCATTAAGGAAAGGAAATGGAAAGTGCAAACAAATGTATTTAAATTGATAAAGGTTTAATGTTAAATGTGCACAAGACACCAAGCAAAAGGTTCCAAGGTAAACAATTGGTGGGCAGTTAGGTCATTTGGTTAGCTAAACCAGCTTTATGTTCACTAAGCCACACTATGTTCTCAACATAAAATATTATCCATCAGGCATTCTTCAAAAATATGGGTCACCCAAAAAGTCCTGATTCTGATGATGCTATGTTCTAAAATCAGTGTGCAACATTTTTATTAAGAAGGGAAAATGTGTAGATGATTAATACATTGGTGTATACTCAGTCAGTTAACACTTGGCAGAAGGCAGCTATGGATAGGAACTGAAGATAAAGACGGAAATAATAAAGATTTGAAGTGAAAGGCATATCTACAGTCTCATCCAGATATATATATATATATATATATATATATATATATATATATATATATATATATATATATATATATATATATATATATATATATACTTGCATGCAGTGGATTACACATCAACAAAACCTACAGAACTTTGCTAAATGAAATACAATATATATGCAATCTAGAACATTGCTAAATGAAATAGAATGTATATGCAATGTATGTATATACAGCTCATCCCCACCCCCATTATAACACAATTCTGGATATAATGCAGTGCTACTTTGGATCACATGACCAAAATCATATGAATGCAAAACAGTTTGGGTTGAAAGAAAATGAGGTGAAATTTACTCATATCTTTATTTCATATTCAAGGCACCATTACTTTAAAACTGTTGATAGTGCCCACTATACTACTGCACATCATGCTGTTCTCAATATAGCGCAGTTCCATACATTCATGGTTTGGTACATAGCATGGTCAGCGATTATGGACTGCAACTACCACATTATAATGAGGGAGGGCTGTACATCTAGTATATTTTTATATGTTTACAGTGAACTTTTTGAAGTGCCAATTTTCCAGAGGAATTTTATGGGCTTTGTAACCAATATGAAGTGTGGAAGTTTGTCACTGGTTTTATGTTGTTTTGGGGTTGTGGCAAGATTTTAGAAGAAAAAAAAGTTGAGAAACCCTTACTGTAATGAAATAGAATCATGATAGTATTCATTAGAGTTGTTGTGTGGAGTTGATTTAGTGCATTTATTGCTTGATAAAAAGATTGAATTTAGAACAAGTATACATTTTATCACAACTAACAGAATAAAGTATAGGCTTTTTCCTCAAATACATAGTACTTAAAGTCCATCTTCATTCAGGACCATTGAAATACAGTTGAACTGATAAAATATCTTGTTATCCAGGTTTATGGGTTATGTAAAGCTCTTCTACCTGGAAATTTATCTGATAACTTACATATGGGCATATACAGCTTGGAATAAAGCTGTTAAAATGTTACCTAGTGGGAAGCTCACAGAACATGCATTGATATATTTTATAACTGGGATTATAACTTATTTATCTTTCTAGATCTTGTCTGCATTCAGCCATACTCTGAAAAATGTTTCACTATGGTAGATAAACTTGTTAACAGCAGGTCTTGCATGTGCTGGTTGTGTTAATTACATGTGCATTAATCAAGCACTGTTTTATGGTCACTTTCAACCATTTAGTTTAGATTGATTATTATGTGCCAAATAACTGATGACTACCAATATTATAGATGGATCGAGTCATGATCATTGCTTTTAGCACAGGAAATTACACAGGTGTAGTTAAATTACTTGAACCTAGACCCAGAAAATAAGGACAACCACAGCATGTTTCCAGGTGTTTTTGTAAAAATTCCTTATCTTTATCAGCCAAACTGGCAACTAAAATTCATTATTGAAGTAAATGGGAAATTTTTTGCTTGAAGACGTCAAATTTATTGACTTATTTTGTACAGTTCATCTAAAGCTGGGAAACAAGCAGTATTCTATATGTACTGAGCAACACATGCCTGCATTGACAATTAGCACAAGAGACAAGGTCGTATTCTAAATAAGAAGTCGATTTAACTATTATCAGATTATTCATCTGATGAGTTTTTCAGCTTTGATAGAGCTTCAACATCATTTCAGCCGAATCCATGATTAGTTGTAATGTGACATACAATGCCAGTTTTAATAGACTCAGCAAGTGATGAGTGTCTGCTTTAAATTTCATATCCAATGTTTTCTGCCTAAATGTACTAGTGAGGCAGATGTTTTTCTGCTTAAAGCAGATCTCGCCACTTCCAGCTGAGTTGAAGGGGAAGTAAATCTGAAATATGTATGCATTGAAGAGATAGAAGTTGGCTTCATGAGTATAAAAAAAAAAGATTTTATTGCATTCAGTTACTGTAGAATTGAAGAAAATAATATGAAACTTTCTGTATCGTTTAAAGTGTTTTAAAAGTGGTCATTTGAGTGCCAGTAATTATTTCATATGTCAGTGAACACAAATTGGTAACTTTTCGAAACTATTTTACATCCAGTAACATCAAAACCCTTAACATTTCCAGAAGCTCTTGAGTGTCTTAACCTTTATTACTTTCACTGATAAAACTAAATGTTAATATTATCTTTCACAGCAAGGTCCTCCTTTAAAAAAAACTTTCTTTGCTGTACTCTGAACAAAATCACTTTGACAGACCTTTTTCCCCTCAAAATTCCAGGGAATTTTTGTGGCATGATTATTAACATTGAATGTTTAAAATGATATAGCTGGAACAGAAAACCCTTTCACCGAATATGTCATTGTAGGGGAACAGCAAATGAAGACTTTTTCAAGGATGGCTAGGAAATTTTTTTTATAAATACTAACTTCACTAATTAATAATTTTATCAATGCTTTTGCCACATGATCATTAATCTTAAAAGAAATATAATAAAGTTTCTATATCAAAAGATCACAGAACTAAAATAATGCTTGTATTCTCTTTGGCATAATTACTTCATTGTGTTTGTATATACATTTTTTATGCCACATTTTTCTTTTTCAACAATAATGACTCACAGATAATGGCCAAATTTAAGTTTTATTAAAATCAAGTTTAATCTTAATAATAAATGTTTATTTTTGTTCAAATGCTGCTGATACTTCTGTGTTAACTTAAAGATAAACACCTGTTTTAAGCTTTATTAAAAGCAAGTTTACCCTCAATAAAGAAAATTTAATAATACAATTTTTCTCTTTTTTAAATGGTGCCAGCATTTTGTCTTAGTTTATAGATAACTAACAACATTAAGCTTTATTAAAAAAGCAGGTTTAGTCTTAATAATAAACCTTAATCAGGTGAATAATTAAAATGAATTTTTGGTCAAATGCTGACTTTTGTTTCTGGGTTCAAAATCAGCATTTGGTCTTTATTTTGAAATCTGATTTTCCTGAATGTATGGAATTTGAATAAATATTGGGTTTTTGATCCACAAATACGTATGAATACCATTAGAATCAACTATGTTATAAGTGACTGTTTATTGGTTGGCCACCATTTTAAATTGATCAGAATGTTTAATGATAATTGTTCATTTAATCTGATAAAAGTTGGTATGTGAAGCATTGATAAAGATGAAGGGAGATTAGACATCATGTTTCTCATAGATAATTATCAGGCAACATACTAATTATTGTTTGAACTTTCATAAAGATTCTAATTAATAATCCTAAAAGTAATTAATATTATTGGCAAAGGCAAAAGATAGGCTGCTTTAATGATCATTTTAGTTGATGTAACATAAATTTATATTGGAAGTATATTAAATGTATTAGTGATTGTTTCCGCAATTTTTCCTTCAAATTAATCTGTGAATAATTTGCCATGGAATCTTTCATTGTATCAGTTGTACACTTCTGTGCAGTTTTCACTTAAGTCAGTCCGAGAACACTCCAACCTATATTTCCTACCACAGTGACTGGCATTAACCTTTGCGTTTAATTTAGTTTCTCAGATACTATTGCCTGCAGTAGTGCAACTTGCTATGTGAATGCTTAATATGAAGTCCTACAGCCTTAAGTTAAAACTAGGTCATTGTGACCTATAACTCACATGTCATTGAATTATGTTAAGGTCTGTGTTATAGCTCAGTTTATCAGACTAATATTTGCAGTCATGTAACTTGGTATGTAGATGTTTCATGAGAAGCAGTACACTCTTCAATCAAAAGTAAGTTAATGGGACCTGTATTTCTGGTTCCAGTGATCTTAACCATTGCATTTTGCTAAGTTTCTTAGGCACTGATACTTGATGCATCAGATGTGTCTTAAATAGTTGTACACTGTATAGAAAAAAACCCAAAATTCCGGAATGGCTTAGCCAATTATGATAAAACTTAGGAGAAATGTTTCTTAGACATACTGTGTTAAAATTTTAGCAGGGGTGAATCCCCAATTAGTTGTGTGGTTCTATAGCAATCATCTGGAAAACTTATTTTGTACTTTTCCAGAACAGCTGAACCATTTTTAATTTGACATGGATATAATTATTTCTTAAGACATGTTTAATCAAAATTGTTTTCTAGGTTGCTTCACTGTCAGCAGTGTTGCTTCATTAGGAAACAGGTGGAGAACCAATGTTTGACTTCTTCTCTAGAACGACGTAGATAATTTAATCAAATTTGGTAGAAGTCCTTTTTTAGGATATTAAAATTTTCTGACATGGCTACTTCAGCAATGTTGTGACTTCCTTGGCAAATTAATGGAAAATCTATTTTCAACTTCTTCATCACAACAACTGAGTCATTTTTCATTTAAGTTGGTATGAACATTTCTTAGAACATGCCCTGTCAAAGTTTATTCAGAGATTCCCCTAGCAACTGTGTGGCTTCCATAGCAGCTGGGTGAAAAATAAGAAATGACACTTTCCTTCCATCAGGTATAGCTAGCCATTACTGCCATAATGCCTCCCATCAGATATGCCAAACTGTTACTAATATTTATAAAAAACCTCTCATAGAACAACTTTCTTAGGCATGATGGAGTCTTACCATGAACACTTTCACACTAATACAGTAGATGACAGTGCACCATCTAGTCCACCTAAAGTAACTCAAAGTTGAAACACGCTTAAACAACATATCATATAGTACCAGTTTGTACATGCTACTTGGAAATTTTCATGATATGGGTATATTTCAAGCAAAGAAACATGCCTTATTTTTATTACATTTGCATTTTTAACCAGTTTATGACAGATGAGCAATATAAGATCCACATGGTTCTCTTGTTACTTTTTTTTTGCATTTTTCATGGACAGCTTTAACATAATGAAAAGAATGATCACTTTTGCACTAATTCATGTTTTTGAATATATGTGTAGGAGATCAAGGCAGGTGGAAAATATGAGTTTATCAAGGATGGACACAAGCGTCGCCTTGTTATCAAGAACTGCAGCATCAAGGATGATGCTAAATACTCCTGTAAAATGCTGAGCCAAGAAACAACAGCACGCTTGTTTGTTGAACGTGAGTTTATCATTTATTGAATCTAAGTTTTGTTTTCTCTTTGAAGCATACGTGTGACATAGGCATCACTCGTAATGGTAGTGCTGTAGCGTTGACATTGACAATATATATATTGATAATATATATATGTTGTATTAATCTTGAAAATTGTTTTGTTGCTGCTACTCCTCCTCCTCAGCGAAATATCATGGGGTTTACACCAAAAGATTTATGATTCTACTTGGTTATATATGAAAATGGTGCCTATTCGACATCCAGTATGCCACCATGGCAGCCATCTTAATCATGGATGGTTATATTCATGTAGAGTACTCACCAGAAATCTTCTAATGATGCATAGTTGGTTCTAAATGAAAATGGTGCCAGTCTCAAATCTAATCTACAGCAGCTACTTTTAAATTCTCATTGGGGTCCAAGGTGGCCGTGTGGTCTGAGGCACTCACCTTTACCAATCACTGTTATTTCCTCTCTGTCCATGTGGGTTTGAGTTTTGGGCTCGGCTAGTGTGGTTGTGTGAGAAAGCTTACCAGTAGCACCCCGTGGGTTGGTGATATTTCCCAGGATTTTTCCCTATTCTTCCTCCACCAGATATACTGGCTACCAATTATAGCTGAAAAATGTCACTAAAAGCCATACAATGATAAACTCTTATTATTGTTCACAAATATCATAGATGGTTTCAGCACTTGGCAGTTAAAAAGAAAAAATGGTCTTATCTTGAATTCCTGGAAATTATTTTTGGCCAATAGAGGGACATTGCTTCTGGCATGTGCTAATGTGTATTTTTTTATTGGTATTTCTAACTTATATTTTTCTAATAAATTGTTTTGAACTGCTCATTGTGTTAAAATGGTTGCTAAAAACATGGCATTATTAGTAGAGTAAAACTGGCCTGAAAATTTGCATCTGATTGTTTTAGCATGAATCAACCAAGAAAAATAAAAGCTCAAGACTCTGTGTTTAAGAGAAAATGTATTTTTACCTTGACATTGCAGCTGACATCAAATTCTTCAAGAAGCTTGAAGACAGAAATGAGCGTGAGAAGGGAACTCTTATGCTTGAATGTAAAGCTTCTAACCCACACAGTCAACCAGTCAGATGGTTCAAGGATGGACAACCTATTAACAAAGATGATCAGTAAGTATTTACAGTATCATATGTAAAAACATGCTGCAAAAGTATATTTTATTGCAATCCTTAACTGTATACATTTTCATGATCTGTTAAAAACATCCAATGTTTCCTGGCAAAAATTGACAACATAGAAAGGCTGGCAATTAAAGGGAAAAACAAGGGGACAAGAAAGACAGACAGACAGACAAACAGACATATAAGTAGACAAATGAATTGTAAGACATACGGTAGATAAAAGAGATAGAAAGATGTATATTCATGTATTGTAAAATGATGTATACACATCAAGATAGGACAATGAGGAATAAATAATTTTAAGGGAAGACAGAAGGATGGATAAAGTCAGATCAAACTTTGCAAATACTGTGTTTCTATTTATGTAAGCATTATTAGGAGGCCATAATTTTTGTTATGGACTCTTTAAGTATTGTTATGCCCACACACTGTCATCAGGGGTATTGTTATATACTTCATCCATTCATTCATCTTCCCATCCATATGTCTGTCTGTTCCATTCCCTAAACAATAGGGTGGCTTTTCACAAAAATTGATACTTATCCGATGGTAGCCATATATACAAGAATGTTAGTACCTGTCTTATTCTCCAGGATTCCCAGTGATGAAATTTTTGTATATAGCTGGAAGACCCAAAATATGTGATGACAGATTTGAGCTTAGGATTCTTTTTTAGGAAACTGTGGTAGTTTAATTGGTTGAGCATAAGACTTGTATTTAATAGTTGCGGGTTCAGCATCCACCAAAGCCAACCCAGGTTGGCTGCCTCAGTGTGTCTTTGGAAAAGACACTTAAATCTTGTTTCCTTGGCATGATGGAGCCAATAATGTGATAAAAGTGCTGCTAAAACAAAACAGACAAAAACAATTCCTTTGTAATTGTCAGGAATGAGAGGTGTTGGGATTTAATTTGGCTAAAATAATATTGTTTCCAGATTATGTAATATGTAATAAAAGTATTGGAATTGGCAATGGTAAGTCATCATAATTGCTTCAGTTAAGATTACCAAAATTCACTGAATAAAGAGTACAAGAGATCAAAGCATGGTAAAAGAAGTTTTGAGCATCAGGAAAAAAGTTAGCATGGAATTTGATATCTAGCTACTATGATTGAATCAACTTCTCCCAATGATTTTGTTTTTTCATATTGGGTTTGAGCACATCATTATGTAAAATACATTATGGATCCTTGAATTTGAATGACTGGCTTAAGAACTCCATGAATTTAAAAAATAAGTTTTATCATTAAAAGTTCATTAAACTTCATAAAAGTTGATTTATCATTAAAAGTCCTTCAAGTTTTTAAATAGCTCCTTGTATTGTGCCAAAATTTCCTTGAATTTACCTGAGCAGATACAAAACATTTAAACTAAATAAAATACACCTCTCCCTTGATAACTCACGCACAATGGGGTCCACAAACATAGACTGCACTATAAGCGAGGTGCGAGTTACCAAGGGACCTCCAAAAGTTGAAAAAATTCACTTAGACATCGAGAAAACAGCGGAAGGGGGGGGTCAGGGAACTGAGCCTTTTAATGACTGAATGTTCATTTTATAATCACGTCGATAATAATTTTTAATAACGCGCTTTTTCTAATGAAGTTGTTCGTTATTCTGTTTAAATAACATTTATTTTCAAAATGTCCAACATGTGAAAGATCGTTCCACTGGTTTCAACAACCATCACGTGTACGCGAAAACATCTGTGTATTACATCACTGCTTTTTGTTTTCTTGATGAGTCTGGTTCCCGAAATGGTATTTAGTAGTATTCTGCCAGTCGGGAGCCAAAAGAGCAGGGAACTAAACTAACTGTCGATACATCACCAAACAAGATTCCTTTTTTTCAAAAACAAGCAAAATTTATTTCGTGAGACAATCGTCTACGTCGAATCTCAATTTTTGTATTGTTCAGTTAGTACAGTATTGATGTCATGATTTCATTGGAAGTAATAAAGAAACTTCTTATCATCCTTGAGGATATCTCTAAGTGCCAGTTCAAGAATTCTCTGAAACTCGCTTGCCCACAATGATCCAAATCTGTGAAACCAAGCTCTTTATTTTAGGAAGTATTCATTTCTCTTGGTTGCCTTGCTATCTTTGATCAGTTACCAGTGAGTCGGTTAATTTAAGGTAGTTTATGTTACATACACAATAACATTTATAACAGTGATTGATCAAATGAAGTGAGTTCACCTGACATATGACCGGGACCACTAGATTTTAAGTTTGTAGGATTTTTGTGCCTTTTAACTTTTCTTTTATTCCAGCTCCTTTATTTGATTCAAAAGACATAATTAATGTGATAATACAAAGGAGGCCAGCTTTAATTCAGTGCAACAATACAACAAATACTTCCGCAAGTCAGTCATCAAAACACAGTTGGCACCTAATTAGGTTCTCAGAGAAACGCTTGCGGACATAACTTTTACGATAGATTGACACATTTTACATTTAATTACAAGAGGACTCATTGCATTTATGATGATTACACTTAAAAGGAACTAAACGATAGAACTAGAACATAAATTTCAATTGATAAAAAAATTAATTAATTTATATTTATTTATTGAAGTACTGCCTCCACTCAGTGTAGGTGACATTTTCATTGATCATAATTTCCTTGAGTATCGTTAATTGCGGTGTACTACCATTTGGAAAGAAAATGTAAAAGATTGTATGACTTATTTTTAAATTTGATATTTCATAATGTTGATTAAAATTTCAGGTCCTATCTACCGTTTTCGACGATAAAACGAGCAATATATCAGAGTTTCCGTTAATAATTTTGATCACGATTTTCTTCAGTCTCAGTAAATAGGGATCAAGTTTTTCGGTATTTTCTGGTTTTAAAAATGGGATACATGCCTGACCCCACGTTATAAGCGGGTTCGCGAGTTATCAGGGTGCAAGTTATCGAGGGAGTGGTGTATATCACTTTGACGTTCAAAATATTTTTGTTTTTTTTATTTTCTGATGATAATGAATAAATAAATGGGATATAAATGGGTGGCTGAAAAAATGCATTTCACCAGTATTTACGAGATGTAGTACCAGGCACAGATATATGTTTTTCTTATATTTTTGTACATATTTATACAGTGATAAACAAAGTACGATATGGAGTAAGCTCATTTTCCATAAGAAAAAATACTCCTAATAAACTTTAGAAGTTCTTGAAAAGTCTTTGAATAAAAACCACCCCAGGTCTGTATGAACTGTGGGATCAGTATCATGATTGCTGTGAGTAGATAAATGGAAAGATAGATGGAGAGTCTTTAAGCAGAAATTCTGTTTAAAAAGTTAGAAAATTCTTGATGGATGGATCTGCAAAGTTCAACACTGACTAAATATATACAACCTTTCCTAGAACATTTTCTTTTTATAGACAGAAATCCTATGTTCTTGAAATTTTTATTTAAATTTAGTCCATTTAAATTATTCGTTTAAACATAGTCCAAATTAAAAATATTCACATGCCTTTTTTTCATAAAGTATTTTATTTAATTTAGTCCCAGATGCTTTTGTTTGATTTGAAACTTTGTTTATTAGGTTAAAAACATGACTGTTGAAGATTTTAAATTTATTAAAATACATCTATGAGAAACTTTCCTTGGGTTTTAACTGTGTTTCTACCAAACTAGCAATACTGTTGTAAGAAATTTTTTAAAGAGTTAAACTTTTATTACAGGGTTACATTTAAACTTAACATCATACCATTAAAAAATTTACTTCCCAGGAGAATGGAGATTTCTAGGAAGGGTGAATCGTACAAACTGATCGTCAACAACCTTACTCAGGCAGATGCAGGAGAGTATGAGTGTAGAGTAGGAGATAGACCCAGCAAATGTAATGTCACCGTTGAGGAATGTAAGTCATTTTTTTTAAATTTCAACAGAAAAACTTTGAAATTGGATTATGGCAGATCAAATGTCTCATACGCTTTTCCTTGACCTTTTACCATTCTTCTTAATATGACTTTTATTGTAATTGTTATTCATTATTTAATAAGAAGTCACAACCACCTCATTTTATGTCCAATCTACTCAGGAGTTTATGACAATTCAGCACACTAAGGCAGCAAGTGATGTCACATCATTGATATCATTACATGATGACCATGCTATTTCAGACTGCACAGTAATTGCTGATTCTACAAAAGTGAACATCCTTAAGATTGTATGTTACAATGTTTCAAAACAATATACAGAAATGATACAGTATGATGTAGTTGGACAGAGTGACAGTCTTGTTGATTTGCACCATAATAGTACTAGGGACATATAATGTTAAGTTTGTTTATACTTCCAGATTTCTATCACACCTCTTAAGATCTGCGAGTCATAGTCCAGAAGAGATTATGAGATTGTCTGTAGTCCATCATCTGTCCATCCATTGACACAAGTTTGTTATCACTATTCCTTCCTAACTACTCAGAGGATCGCTTTGAAACTTTACACACACATTGATCCCATGGTCTAGTTGGTTGTAAATGTAAATGATGCTGCTTGGACATCCAATATGTAGAAAATCTTGTTACTGCTACTCCTCCAGCATGGAGTTTTCACTAAAAGACTTCTTGTGATGCCTAAGTGGTCTTTAATGAAGATGGGGCCTGTATGATACCCAGTATGGCTGCCACAGTAGCCATCTTGAAAATATTGCTATTGCTACTCTTCCTGAATGGATGATCATATCAACCTGGGCTTTTCACCAAAGGACTTCTTGTGATGTCTGGCTGGTCATAGATAAAAGTGGTGCTAATCTGACATCAATATGGCTCTGACATCAGTATGGCTCTGACATCAATATGGCTCTGACATCAGTATGGCTCTGACATCAATATGGCTCTGACATCAATATGGCTCTGACATCAATATGGCTCTGACATCAATATGGCTCTGACATCAGTATGGCTCTGACATCAATATGGCTCTGACATCAGTATGGCTCTGACATCAATATGGCTCTGACATCAGTATGGCTCTGACATCAATATGGCTCTGACATCAATATGGCTCTGACATCAATATGGCTCTGACATCAATATGGCTCTGACATCAGTATGGCTCTGACATCAATATGGCTCTGACATCAATATGGCTCTGACATCAGTATGGCTCTGACATCAGTATGGCTCTGACATCAATATGGCTCTGACATCAATATGGCTCTGAGATCAATATGGCTCTGACATCAATATGGCTGGCACTGCAGCCCTCTTTATAATCTTGTTATCACTATTGTCCTGAATAGATGGTTTTATCAATATGGGGTTTTCACTAAAATATTTCCGACAAGGTCTTGTTGGTCCTAAATAAAATGGTGCTGATCAGACATCAAATGAGGCCACCATGGCAGCCATCTTAAAAATCTTATCAAAACTTAACTTGAACAAATAGTCATACTGACCTGTTGTTTTCATCAGAAGATGATGTTCACTTTATCTTAAATAAAAATTTTGCTGATCTGACATCTAGTATGGCTACCTCAGCAGCCATTTTGAAAATCTTGTTCTTTGCTGTTCCTTCTGAATGGAAAGCCACATCTTGCTATATCAACATGGTGTTTTCACCAGATGACTTCTTACGATATCTAGTTGCTCCCAAAGGAAATAGTGCCAGTTGTACCTCCAATATGGATACTATGACTACTGTATATGAAATTTTTTGTCATGAATCAGTCTGAATGGATGATCATTCTGACAGGGATTTTTCACCCAGTCCTAAATGAAATTGGTTGCTACAGTGACTGTCTTGAAAATCTTGTTGTCACTCCTCCTCCTGAGTAGATGATCATTATGAAATGAGGTTTTCACCAAAGGACTTCTAATGATGTCTACATTGTCCTAAATGAAAATGGGGTCATGCTGACATCCAATATGCATCCCACAGCAGCTGATTTGAAAATCTTATCACTGAAGAATATCAGAGATCATTTCAACACTTCAAATATCCCCGACCCCACTCTAATCAGTGTCAGTACGAGTTCCAATTTTAAAATTTACTCCCCACAATTTTCTTGCCCATTAAACCAATGTTAGGTCAAGGTCCCGGTATTACTGATTGCCATAGAAAAGTATTTACAAACAAACAGAAAGACATATATTTACAGAGTGTGAGAGTTGAGAATTGATAATGATAATGATTGTAACATTCATAATGATTTTTTTTAATATGTTGATTTTTTAAATGAAAAAAAAACCCTGTAGGCTGATGAACAATACAATTCCAATGTTTTACAGTGCCCAAACCACCCAAGGTTGATTTTAGCAAACTTCCAAAGGAGATTATAGTGAAGAAGGGAGAGAAGATTGAGATTGATGTTCCATATGTGGGTAAGATTCACAGCTTAGTATTTTCTGGGAATTTTATTTTACACATGTTTAATCAAGATTAATCCAACTTTCTGAATGGAAGAAATAGAATATTTTGATGCAGACAGAACTTGTGTGTTGGTGAAAAATACTAATGTTTAAAGCTCACCCAACAGATGAAACATCATAGACTCTGATCTGCTGTTGCATGCCACTCTGACTGTTAAGGGTGTATGCTGTTTGTACTATTTATGTCTCAAAGTAAACAACATGGACAGTGATTTGCTGTTACATGTTGCCCTCTCTGTTCAGGATGTATGCTGTTTTTACTACTAAATGACATAAGATAAACATCATAGAGTCTGATCTGCTGTTACATGCTGCTCTGGCTGTTCAGGGCATACATATGCTGTTTGTACTATTTATGTCTTGAAGTAAACAGCATACACCCATGCTGCTCTGGCTGTTCAGGGCATACATATGATGTTTGTACTATTTATGTCTTGAGGTAAACAGCATACACCCATGCTGCTCTGGCTGTTCAGGGCATACATATGCTGTTTGTACTATTTATGTCTTGAAGTAAACAGCATACACCCATGCTGCTCTGGCTGTTCAGGGCATACATATGATGTTTATACTATTTATGTCTTGAGGTAAACAGCATACACCCATGCTGCTCTGGCTGTTCAGGGCATACATATGCTGTTTGTGCTATTTATCTCTTGAAGTAAACAGCATACACCCATGCTGCTCTGGCTGTTCAGGGCATATGCAGTTGGTATTATTTATGTCTTGAAATAAACAGCATACACCTGATCTGCTGTTACATACTGTTCTGGCTGTTCAGGGCATATGCTGTTGGTATTATTTATGTCTTGAAATAAACAGCATACACCTGATCTGCTGTTACATGCTGTTCTGGGCATATGCTGATTTTACTATTTATGACCTGAAGTAAACAGCATAAATACTGATCTGCTATGTAAAATGGAGGATCTGGGTCTTTACTCTTAGGTGAACATTATCAGTGTATGTTTGGAGAGCCAGTACGGTCAGTCACACCATCTTAAATCATACGAATGTGGAAGATTTAAAGCTTTTTGACAGTGGCATTATGTGTCAGTCAATTACAATAATTCCTTTTTGACATTATCATCATATGTCAACCAGTCACAACAGTTGCATTTTGGCAGTGGCATTATGTGTCAGACAATCATAACAATTGCTCACATGGTTTGAAGAAATTGGAGCTACTCAGAACAAAAAATTCAGTTGAGATACATAGCTACTTCTCAGTGCCTTTGGTTTTTACATCATTGTTAGACATTGCTTGTAGTAAATTTATGGGAAATGTTCTTCTGCATGGATGCTGCAATCGTGAAAAACACCATTGATTCAAGGTGAGTTTTTGCCTCCAATTTTCAATAAGCAGTAATTTGTGAATACAGTTTACTGTACCTTAAAAACTAAAGTAGCAGCTATTTGTCTATGCTGGTTTTCTATTTTGACTGGCTCTGATTTTTGGGAAACACTTCCACCAATTATTGCAGTTAGCTGAAATATAATACTAAATCATAAGAACCTGAAAAAAGCAATCAAGATGCCAGTGACATAGGATGGTGAGTTTGTCAATAACCTTAATGAAATGTCCTTCAACTTAAATATTGACTATAAAGATGCCAATTTTTATGAAAACTACCATATTTTGGTATGAATAATGTCCACTTGTACCTATTTTCCTGCTTTCAGGAAGGGATGTGTTTTACAATAGAACAAAAAATAATTGTCTAGGTTGATTGAGACAAGAGGATCATAGCATTAAAGCTGCCTACACATGTCACATCATTGTGAAATACTGAATTCACTGTATTCTGACTACATGGAATTCATTGTATCGTAATTACATTGTTATTAGTCTTACTTAAGAAAACACTAATGCTTACAAACCTCGATGGTCTTGTTCTTGGACTGCTTATGTAACTAAACTAATTTCGTTTTCCATTGTTGTTGTTGTTGACTGAACTGCAAATACACACAAGAGACTCGTAACTTGTTCATGTGGAAATACACACAAGGGACTGGTAACTTGTTCCTCTGCAAATACACACAAGAGACTGGTAACTTGTTCCTCTGCAAATACACACAAGAGACTGGTAACTTGTTCCTCTGCAAATACACACAAGAGACTGGTAACTTGTTCATCTGGAAATACACACAAGAGACTGGTAACTTGTTCCTCTGGAAATACACACAAGAGACCAGTAACTTGATCCTTTGGAAATACAGACAAGAGACTGGTAACTTGTTCCTCTGGAAATACACACAAGAGATTGGTAACTTGTTCATCTGGAAATATACACAAGAGACTGGTAACTTGTTCATCTGGAAATACACACAAGATACTGGTAACTTGTTCCTCTGGAAATACACACAAGAGACCGGTAACTTGTTCCTCTGCAAATACACACAAGAGACTGGTAAGTTGTTCATCCAGAAATTCACATGAGACTGGTAACTTGTTCTTCTGCAAATACACACAAAAGACTGATAACTTGTTCATCTACTCAGTCTTGAATACTTTCAAGTTGTACAGAGTACTGCATTATGATAAGATTGATACATACTGTGAAACTTAAGAATAGGTTATTATAAATTTGCAATTTATTTACTTTTCTTTGGAAAATTAAACTTGGTTCTTTGTTTTATTTCTCATTTTAAATAACTATTTGATGCTGATTGTTACGATATAGTGATCAGTGTTTCATTGACTCAGCGTGGTGGTTTCCAAGGTAACCTGTGCCAGCTAAAGCTTTGATGTGCCTGTCATAATTACAATACATTGTCTGGGTAGTCCAAATAAGTTTTAAAAAATGGACCTGAACTTTCACATAGCATCTTGTGTTTGATCTTGAATCTATATGACTATGATCAGACAAAATATCAATATGGGCTGCGTAAGAAATTTGTACAATGAGAGAAACACAACTTAAGTATTCATAGCCACATACAAGTACCATATATACTTACTTATAATGTACCCGCAGATCAGGGTCTGTGTTGTTTGTTCTACTGATTACTCTCAAACTGCACAGATCCTGATTTGCCAGAACATTATCCAAAGTCAGATCAGGGTCTATGCAGTTTTTGTATATATGGTATTAAGTACTGACAGGTAAGAAAAGAATAATGATTGAGTACTGTTTTATTGTACAAATCAACATCATGTTACAAATGATAATCAGTGCATCATCCAAAATGGCTGAATGTTGTTTCACAATGAAAATGGAGTGATGTCATATAGATTTTCAAATGTATGATATTACATGTGTGTTTTATATCAGAACTAAGTTTTTCTCCTCATGCAGTGTGGAAACTTGGGGTGCACATTATACATGCCAAGATATGATATATTGAATTGGCATATTGTATTGACATAAAACTCACATTTCAGCATTTTTTATTTATTTTGCAAGATAAATAGTAAATAAATCTGGTTTCTAGTTAATTATTGCACAAAGTCATATCATTTGTATCTCACCAATGATGTATTTTCAAACACAGAGTATATATCATCATATGACTATCATGTAGATAAAGCAAGACTCAAGATATAGTGTCAAGTCAGTATGTATCTTCATAAGACTATCATGTAGATAAAGCAAGACTCAAGACATAGTGTCAAGTCAGTATGTATCTTCATAAGACTATCATGTAGATAAAGCAGGACTAAAGACAGTTTGTCAAGTCAGTATGTATCTTTATAAGACTATCATGTAGATAAAGCAGGACTAAAGACATAGTGTCAAGTCGGTATGTATCATCATAAGACTATCATGTAGATAAAGCAAGACTCAAGACATAATGTCAAGTCAGTATGTATCTTCATAAGACTATCATGTAGATAAAGCAGGACTAAAGACAGTGTATCAAGTCAGTATGTATCTTCATAAGACTATCATGTAGATAAAGCAGGACTAAAGACAGTGTATCAAGTCAGTATGTATCTTCATAAGACTATCATGTAGATAAAGCAGGACTAAAGACAGTTTGTCAAGTCAGTATGTATCTTCATAAGACTATCATGTAGATAAAGCAGGACTAAAGACATAGTGTCAAGTCGGTATGTATCATCATAAGATTTTCATGTAGATAAGGCAAAACTTGACTAATGTCAAGTCAGTATATATCATCATAAGATTTTCAAGTAGGTAGGGCAAGACTTAAGACATAAAGACATAGTTCAAGTTGGTATATATCATCTTAAGATTTTCATGTACATAAGGCAAGACTTTAGTCAAGTGTCAAGTCGGTATGTATCATCATTAAGATTTTCATGTACATAAGGCAAGACTAAGACACAGCGTCAGGTATTTAAACTAACAGAAATATCAATGACAAGTTTTCATGTCAGCCTTTTGTACTAAAATATCAGAAGTGCTGAGACTGAATAATTTTCTCAAAGCATCTTTGTGGCTAAAGCTCAATTTGCATTGTCCATCTGTTGACTGATGTGAGTATGGTTTCCTCCAGTATAGATCTTTGTGGCTAGAGCTCAATTTGCATTGACCATCTGTTGACTGATGTGAGTATGGTTTCCTCCAGTATAGATCTCTGTGGCTAAAGCTCAATTTGCATTGTCCATCTGTTGACTTATGTATGGTTTCCTCCAGTATAGATCTTTGTGGCTAAAGCTCAATTTGCATTGTCCATCTGTTGACTGATGTGAGTATGGTTTCTTCCAGTATAGATCTTTGTGGCTAAAGCTCAATTTGCATTGTCCATCTGTTGACCGATGTGAGTATGGTTTCCTCCAGTATAGATCTTTGTGGCTAAAGTTCAATTTGCATTGACCATCTGTTGACTGATGTGAGTATGGTTTCCTCCAGTATAGATCTTTGTGGCTAAAGCTCAATCTGCATTGTCGATCTGTTGACTGATGTGAGTATGGTTTCCTCCAGTATAGATCTTTGTGGCTAAAGCTCAATTTGCATTGTCCATCTGTTGACCGATGTGTGTATGATTTCCTCCAGTATAGATCTTTGTGGCTAAAGCTCAATTTGCATTGTCCATCTGTTGACTGATGTGAGTATGGTTTCTTCCAGTATAGATCTTTGTGGCTAAAGTTCAGTTTGCATTGTCCATATGTTGACTGATGTGAGTATGGTTTCCTCCGGTATAGATTTTTGATACTTGGGGAACAATTGGGTTAATTTGGACAGGTATCAAATCCTGTCAGGTAACTTTTTGAGTCACACCTTTGAAAGAAATGCAGATATAAGAATGATACTGACAAAACATCTTAATTAGCTTGTTATCTTTTGCTAATCCTTCAAGGGTTTAAAGTTGATCTCTTTGTGAGCCTGTCTGAAGAGAACTACGTTGGAAGAAACAATGAAGAAAAAAATGTTATGGTCTCAGCTTCCTTTCCTTGATATATGACTCAAAAGGACTTACAACAAATAATTTAGATTTGTGATCATCAGCTGTGTTTTGGCCATGGGGTAACAGAAAAGAATAAACTGCATGAATGTACAGTATGCCCAGTGTGTATGTCATAAAAGATGACTAAATATGCAGTCTTTTGATTTGGGATGGATCCCATATGATGTTGACACTGAGGAGGTCTTATACTGTTTAAAAGAGTTGGGTTTATATTTTAAAAATTGACTTTGTATTTAAAGGATTTAACTCATTTTTGTCTTTATCTTTATTTTGTCTACCATTTTGGGGCTGCCTAAACTTTCTTGGCACTATAAAGCCAAGTTTGTGCTGCTGTGCCGTTAAACACTATACATGCATAGCCACACAGACTGTCTGTACTTACCTTTTGTTTGAGATTACCCTACTTGATCCAGCAATATAGTGCTGTATATCCACAGTGGAACATATTTAGCATTTTCTTAAGGTTATAATGTTTCATGAAGATTGTACTTGATGCATAGTAATGTTGCCAAGACATATCTTGAAGATCACTTTATAATAAATTATTTTAATAATTTTCCTAAATTACTGGAAAATGTGCACTTCATAGTGTTGTCATACACTTTGTTGTCAACCATTTACAGGAACACCTAAACCACAAGCGCATTGGACCAAAGATGACAAATCGCTCAGTGAGGCCAACATGCATATCGAGACAGGAGACAAAAATTCCAAGCTTCTGATTGCAGAGGCAGAGAGGGAGGACTCAGGGGTATACTGTCTCACTCTCACCAATGAAGTTGGAACAGAGAAAGTACCCATCACTGTCAAAGTACTGGGTAAGATAATTTGATGATGGATCACTTGCAAAAAGTACCAGAAGAGTTGGGAAACAGATTAAATTTTTTTGAATGTATGCCTTTGTTTGATAAGCATTCATTCATCTCCTAGTCTTTTTAATAATAACATCATTGTATGACATGCAAGCTTTCCTTTCAACCTTGGGGTCAAGGTGGCAGCCATAGAAACTTTGCATTAAGGTTTTGGGGTAAAGTATTTTAATATTTTTCTATACCCTTGGATAGATTTTCTTCATAATTTGGATGAAACATTATGAAAGTAAGACAAATCATTCAGCAGCATGCACACTCGCCCCTTTACTCATGGGGGCAAAGGTCAAAGTTGGGCAAAGAAAATTTGAATTCAGTTTTGATTAGAGATTTTTTTTGTTTACTTATATTTCCTTAATGGATATCATTAATACATTGAATGGATCATTATGATGATGACTCATTCTGTGACATGCTTGCACTCTGCTTTTGATCTTATTGTCAAAGTAAAATGTTTATAAAGGAATCATTTGACCATGATCTCAATGTGCAGGTCATGGGCTTGTTTTATGGATGATGCTGGTCTGCCATCAACTGCGGGAACCATTACTAAAAACAGAAAAGCCTTTAAACAATTTCTAACAGAAAATTTGACAAATTTGAAAGAAAGCATTATTGCATGAAGGGTTTTCATTTTGTTGAAATGATCCTGATCTGCTATCAATGTGACTACCATTACAAAATAATAGAACAAGTTTTAAACAACTTCTTTTTCAAAAAGTGCTCAATGGAGTATTTTGACCAAATTTGATAGAAAGCACCCCTGCATGAAGATCTTTCAGTTTCTTGACAATCTGCTGTAAAATATAGTCCAATTACAAAAAAAGAAAAACCTTTTAACAGCCTCTCCTCTACAATCATTCAACAGAATTCAGCCCACAAATTTGACAGAAAACATATGCATGAGCAGCTCTCAAGAGATGATGGCTGATCTGCCTCAAATATGGCTGCTGTAACAAAAATATAAAATCCTTTGAGCAGCTTTTTAAAACCGTGCGAAAGAGAAACAATATAATGGTTTGCCTTTGCAGATCCTGCCCCACAATTTTGCTGCATATTTCTATGACCCTTATCCTCCACCTGCCCCCAACCGCCCAACCTATCCCTCAGAGTGTGATCCAGGGTCAGAATGCCAAATATTTCACATAAGATGACCTGTCTTCTTGTTATAGCTGAAGTTTGATCAGAAAATATTTGTGAAATCATTGTCATCAAATCCACATATTTTTGATGACATGTTTACTGATCCCACCTTCCCATACCATATCCCAGGGGTCATAACCCAAAACCCATTTCATATATTGTGTGATCTTCTCCTGAACATGCATATACAATGTTTGGTTACAAAATATTAAAGAATTTTACTATAATTGCAGCTTTTGTATATTTGACATTTGACCCTCACCCAGGGACCCCAGTAGAGACAACTGAAAAAACATACTTATCTCATAGGTGATCAGATGTGTCCCTTCATTTCCTGAAAAACAATGATAAAGTTATTGATTCCAGTTGATATTAGATCAGTGCACAAGAATGCTGACATGGCTGGGTTTTCTGCTATATTTTAGGTGAAAACTTTATTTTGTATTTTTCAAAGGTTTATCATTTGCCAGAATATTTGAAAACTTTTATTTGGTCTCCAAATTTTCAGGACTTTTTCAAAGAATAAAAATAAATGATAAAGATTAGGGGTAATACAAATTCTAAATTTTTTTTATAAAACATGTTATTGTATTCTTTGCTCTTTCAGACAAACCTGGCAAACCAAAAGGTCCACTGGATGTTGTAGATATTTTCCAGGACCGCTGTGCTCTTCTTTGGGACAAACCAGAGAATGATGGAAACTGCCCCATCTTGAACTATGTTGTGGAAATGAAGGATACAGAGTCCGATGAATGGAAGAAAATCTGTGACACTGAAGACCTTGAAATTGATGTATCTGATATCACACCTGGACACAAATATTTATTCCGTGTGTCTGCCGTCAATGAAATGGGCCAGGGAGAACCACTGTACGCGGACACAGAGATCCTTGCCAAAGATCCATGGGGTATGCTTTACTACCCAGCTTACAAAATATGGGGATTCATTTATAATAGTTTTTCAATGTTGAGCTTGACACAGTGACCACTTTGCCATGAATGTGTATCCATATGTCTATACACCTGTCTATCCTTTCATCAGCCTGTTTGTTTGTCCATTTACTCCTTTCTATCCTTTCATCAACCTGTTTGTCTGTCCATCTACTGCTTTCTATCCTTTCATCAACCTGTTTGTTTGTCCATCCACTCCTTTCTATCCTTTCATCAACCTGTTTGTTCATCTACTCCTTTCTATCCTTTCATCAACCTGTTTGTCTGTCCATCTACTCCTTTCTATCCTTTCATCAACCTGTTTGTCTGTCCATCTACTCCTTTCTATCCTTTCATCAACCTGTTTGTCCATCTACTCCTTTCTATCCATTCATCAACCTGTTTGTCTGTCCATCTACTCCTTTCTATCCTTTCATCAACCTGTTTGTCTGTCCATCTACTCCTTTCTATCCTTTCATCAACCTGTGTTTGTTTGTCCATCTACTCTTTTCTATTCTTTCATCAACCTGTTTGTCTGTCCATCTACTCCTTTCTATCCTTTCATCAACCTGTTTGTCTGTCCATCTACTCCTTTCTGTCCTTTCATCAACCTGTTTGTTTGTCCATCTACTTCTTTCTATCCTTTCATCAACCTGTTTGTCTGTCCATCTACTCCTTTCTATCCTTTCATCAACCTGTTTGTTGTCCATCTACTCCTTTCTATCCTTTCATCAACCTGTTTGTTTATCCATCTACTCCTTTCTATCCTTTCATCAACCTGTTTGTTTGTCCATCTACTCCTTTCTATCCTTTCATCAACCTGTTTGTTTGTCCATCTACTCCTTTCTATCCTTTCATCAACCTGTTTGTTTGTCCATCTACTCTTTTCTATTCTTTCATCAACCTGTTTGTCTGTCCATCTACTCCTTTCTTTCCTTTCATCAACCTGTTTGTCTGTCCATCTACTCCTTTCTATCCTTTCATCAACCTGTTTGTTTGTCCATCTACTCCTTTCTATTCTTTCATCAACCTGTTTGTCTGTCCATCTACTCCTTTCTATCCTTTCATCAACCTGTTTGTCTGTCCATCTACTCCTTTCTGTCCTTTCATCAACCTGTTTGTTTGTCCATCTACTTCTTTCTATCCTTTCAGCAACCTGTTGGTCTGTCCATCTACTCCTTTCTATCCTTTCATCAACCTGTTTGTTGTCCATCTACTCCTTTCTATCCTTTCATCAACCTGTTTGTTTGTCCATCTACTCCTTTCTATCCTTTCATCAACCTGTTTGTTTGTCCATCTACTCCTTTCTATCCTTTCATCAACCTGTTTGTCTGTCCATCTACTCCTTTCTATCCTTTCATCAACCTGTTTGTTTGTCCATCTACTCCTTTCTATCCTTTCATCAACCTGTTTGTTTGTCCATCTACTCCTTTCTATCCTTTCATCAACCTGTTTGTCCATCTACTCCCTAGAGTAACCTCAATATCAAAGGTCAAAGGTTGGTATTTTGGTCCCTTTCTCAAATAAATTTGGCCACAGAATCATGTCTACTGTTACTTTGGTTTGTTGATACATCTTGACATGTATGGCAGCAATTTACCAAAATCTTGGGGTGGGCAGGACACACAGGTCATTGCTGGCATCTTTTTGGCATATTGCATTTCAAAGCTAACAGTAAGCCATTGATTCATTGAATATATATTTTGTATTTTGCAAATACATTGAACATCTGTTTTGGAGTAAATTCAATAAGAAAGAAACCACAGTAACTCATTAGTTAGCATTCTCTACTCCAAAGAGTGAGTTGGAGGTATGAACCCTGAACACAGTAGCTCAGTTTGAAACCCTTGATGTGTTTTGGATTAAGGCACTTAAAACTCCAATTGCCATGGCAGTAGATAGTTTGTACCCATTGTTGTGATAAACCCTTGATCCAGTTTCTGTTCACTAGAGCGTGCAATTTTGAAATTGTTCCTTGGTATAGCATTGTAACATTTTGAATTACTTTAATATTATACAAAATTACTTAATGCCAATTAAAATATGTATTTCCCTGGGGGTCACTATTTATGGTCTTACAGAAAATTTGTATTTTATGATATGTGGGTGAATGAAAAAGTAAATGTCCAAGTAAATGTCCCAGGTTTGCTGTAGTATCAGGGTTAAATCTATAATTCTGTCAGATAAAGACTGAACTGGATCGTCTATTTATTTAATGTTGTTACAGCATTTTGAATTGCTGGCTTCAAAGATAATGAATAGGCTTTGACATTACATGATTTTATTTATCCCTTTACCTCGTGTAAGTACTTTTGGATACCTCTGCCCTGTGATGATGGAAGCGCTGTTGTTGTATTCTGCTATCTAAAGTAACTGGGTTGGATTCTCCACTCTCCAAAATGGAGGCTGCAGATTTCATTTGGCATTTTCTTGAGTTTGGATAATTTGTAATTACAAATATCAAGACAACTTCAGGTTCTGATGTCAATGCAGGCAACACCGGTTTTCAATAATTCAGCACATTTAGATGATTTAGCAGTGTAGACCTAGACAATCAACTGGCGGATTTAGAAGGTTGAGAATTATCAGCTACACTTGGTCACACAGCTTCATGATGGTGAAAATGTTATCACAAGATTTTAAAGCATGTAAAAAAATTCTTCCATGAAAATTATTACACAACTGTTGAAGAGCAGATTTACTCTTAAATCAATCTACAGAAAAGGTAGAATGGTTAAAATTGATGTTGAACTTAACATGTACTACACTTAAGTTACTAGCATGCCTATGCCTATCAGGTCATTTGGGTGACAGGTGTCCTATTCTTAACACACTATACTGTGTCACTTTGGCACATGTGTATAGACACCTTACAGAGCAGAAGAACCGTATATAATCGCTTATAAGATGAGCCAAACTGCAAACTGCACAGACCCAGATCTATTGTTGCATAATGCACCAGCAGATCTGGGTCTTTGCAGTTTGTTAGGAGTAATCAGTAGAACAAACAAAATAGACTCTGTTCTGCAGGTGCGTTATACTACGGAAGATCAGGATCTTTGTTCTTTGCAGTTTAACTTGACTTAAAAGAAAATATATGTGGTAGGTAAAGGGTTAAAGTTGTTTTTAATCATAATTATGTTTTTATGTATACTATTCCTGTCTTCTACAGATCCCACTGACCCCCCAGGTGAACCTGAGGTTTTGGACTATGACAAGGATTACATTGAGCTAGGCTGGCTGCCCCCAGAGAGGGAAAATGGGGCCCCTGTTGAAAAATACATCCTGGAAGTCAAGGAGAAGGGAGGAGACTGGGTCAAGGTAAATGTATAAACTACTTTTGTTGAGGAGCAAAGGTTGTAATACAGGCCTTTGTTGTCTGCTCTTTCCATTGTCTTCTAGAGTGGTATTAAGGTTGTCATTTCTTGCATGCTTCCTTAATTTGCACTTTGACATGAAAATGACGAAAAATATAATTTGAATCAAGGGACTTTCATTCAGATATAGAAATATTCACAAAACTACTCTAAAAGGTCACATTGCTTCATTATTTTGGGACACACATGCAGACAATATTTATGGCAAGGATTATGACTGTATGGCTTAGACTTTCAGAGTTCCAATAAATGGCACTTGTGCTATTTGATAGTATGTACACTCTCTGTATGCTGAATAAATCCAAACTGTATTTTTAGTACTGTAATATTTCCACAGCTTGATGTTTGAAGATTTTTTCCACATTAGCCAAACATTGACAGTGACTAACACTTTGAAAAACAGCTGCGGTCAGAAAAGGAATAAGCTTATGATATAAAGAAACATGCACAAACATTTCAGGAACATTGGATACAAACATGGTTGTGGGTGACAGATAACCTTGGGCAGAATGCAAATCACATAATGATAAGTAGGTACATTTCACTTTTTACATGTGTCCGAAATAGGTAATAAAAAATAGACAAATACATATTTGTATTTGTCTTATGAGCACATAAATCATCACCTTGATTTTGAAGTCCAGAATCAATGTTCATTTGCATAGGTCCACCATATTGACGATGGAAAAGGTTTAAGGTCTCCAAATTTCATATTTTTAAGGCTTGTGAAGTCCCAGGCAATCAGACCAAGGGAATGATTGATGGGTTAAAGGAAGGCAAGGAGTATGAGTGTCGAGTCCTGGCAAAGAATAAGGCTGGACTATCAGACCCCAGTCCATCATCACCTGTAGTTCTTACCAAAGCCAGGAGAGGTATAATATGGAATTTTGCTTTGATGCATCTTTAGAGTTGATCCCTCTTCTAGTGACTTGAAACACATTTATCTCAAGTCCATCAATCTGTCAATCTATATTTTGTAACCTCATCTTACAGAGTTTACAAGTTAGGTTGGTATGGAATTTTGGTTTTTGTTACATATCCTTAGGAGTAGTACCTTTAAATACCCAAGGGAGTAATTTATAGTAATGCCAGTAAAGTTTGGATAGTTTTGATTTGACTGTGTATGTACACTTGCAGTTAAATAGTAGAGTGAATAAAAAATGTTGTTGGTCTCCTTGAATTCCCAGAGTTGTTACATTAGACACAAGGATTTTGGACATTTGATGAGGTGAATTAAGTCAAGGACTTGTCAGTTATCAACCACAATGGCCCACATTGGTAAATTGGGCATGTTTTGTGAGGGAAAGGAGAGTTTTGCAAACTTTGTAGAACACATCGGGCAGTTTTTGAGGCAAACGAGGTCAAGGATGAGAAGGTGGTGGCAGTATATTTGTCATTCATCGGTCCCTCAGCATATGGGATCCTCAAAAACCTGGTATCATCAGATCTACTGATTTGGACAAAGGGTACAAGAATCTTGTTACAGTGTTAAAAATTTTTAACTTTTCTGTCAGAAGCACTTAGAGACAAGTTAGTGTGTGATTTGACATCAGAAACTATTTAAAAAAAACTTTTGTCAATAGAAGATTTATCTTTTGATGATGCTGTTAAGATTGCAGTGGCTACGGAAATGGCAGATAAGTATACACAATCATTTAACAGTACTGTGAAAGAAGTAGCCTTGTTGAAAGAAAGGTCCAGAAGCCAAGGAGTAAACAAGTGATATATGTTGATCTAATTAAGTAATTTAGTGATATTATTATTCTTTAACATTTAATATTTTCTTTTGTTTCATTTGTG
The DNA here is from genome assembly GCA_016617855.1 of Megalonaias nervosa. Classification (NCBI taxonomy): domain Eukaryota; kingdom Metazoa; phylum Mollusca; class Bivalvia; order Unionida; family Unionidae; genus Megalonaias; species Megalonaias nervosa. The sequence continues at coordinate 67,080 of JAECUM010000786.1, forward strand.
GAGTGTTGAGTTTATGTTGTAGTGTTAAAAAAATAAATATCTAAAAAAAAATTTAAAAAAAAAAAAATGCATTTTAAAAGGGGCAAAATATGATTTATCCTTAGGGCTAGTACCTTTAAATACCCGAGGGAGCAATTTATATGAGCACGGGTAGCATTTTGATAGTTCGAATTTTACTGTGTATGTAAAAGGACTTCATAGTTGCAAGGGACCTTTTAGTATAAAGGGATTCATAGCATATACATTTCTAACATTGATCTTGGTCTTACATTCATCTTGACAAGTGTGTTGCTGATTAAACAATATCAGTTCCTTCTTGTCAACAAGTTTAGTCGATGCTATTCATAACCAGATGAATAATTTAATATTACAGTGAAACCTAAGATTGTGAACAAGAATGACCTTAAGTCCATACAGATCAAGGTTGGCCAGAGCTTCACCATTCCAGTTGAATTCATAGGTGAACCTGCTCCACAGGCCAGGTGGTCTGTCAAGAGTCGTGTAAGTACAGTGGCATCAATTTTATTTTCTGTATTTGTGGTAAAGAGTTGTTTCTGTTGATTTTCTTTGTTTTGATATAGCATAATTGTTATTACGTAAAATACATGTCTACTCATATATTTTTTGTACAACATATGCTGTCAATTTAAATAGTGTACTGCTTCAGAGATATCAACCATTCTAGATTTTGCAGAATTATTACATGATTTGCACAGGTCTTGAAAACCCCATGAATTTGATGTCTGGTCTTGAAAAACCAATGAAAATTAGAAACAGTGCAAAAAGAGTATGAAAAGTCCTTCTATTTGCATTGATGGCCCTATAAAAAGCCCTTGAATTTTGCTGATATTTGATTTATTACTATAATTTTGTGTTTCATTTATACCTATTTGATTATTTGGGGGGAAAAATGAGTATTAATGATCATTCTGATCCTTCATTTTATGATACATTATGTTTATTTGGATACCCTTGGTATTATCCGTATCTTATGATAAGACTTTAATTTCCCATGAGTCCATAGCAATGTGTGTTTTGTGTAGTAAGTAAATAGATTTGGGGAAAATGAGGGATTATGCTCTTTCCTAACATATGAGAAGGGAAAAACACCAATTGTTAGCAGGCACTTTGAAATCCTTCCAAACAGTCATTGATGACTTCTTTTGTGAAAACTGATTCAGAGAAAAATTATATGTCAGCAACAGATCCCATACTCCCTCTTGATGTAGTTGGTGGACCAAAGCCCATATTTGTCTTACATCTCCCTCCCAAACAATCACAGTTAAATGTCTCAAAGACTGAGACATTGAAAACAGAAGCACCAGGGACACTCCAGAGAGTACTTAGCTGTAACTTGTTCAAATCCAATGAATTGATTGCAAAACTGTTTTCATCAGCGTCTCCTTGCATTGTTATTGCATGCATATTTTCATGTTGAGAGAAAAACTGCATACCTTTCAAAACTGGTATAACATTTTAAGAAACTTGTGGTATTATGTGCATGGGAAGGTGACCATTTTGTGGTTGTTTGGTGATATATTAAAAACAAAAGTTACAGTGAGGTATTTGGGGTTCCAGTTTCTTGGGTATAATGCTGCAGATGACATGGTGAATTAGTTTATGAATGGAGTACTAGAAAGTAACTTGACCATACAGAAACTTGTCCAAATAAATATGGATGGACTAAGCCTAAACTCGAAGTTTTTTTTATCTGATGTGTGGCCAGATTAAAGAAGAGTACAATACATCCATCATGAATAAAGGTTCCTGCAGGCTGCAGGCTGCATACAGCGCTTTAAAGACTGGTGCAGTTTCACCAGTTGATACAAAATATACCTTGATGATGAAAGAAAGGATAAGAAAACAGCAGGAATTAAGAAAGAGGAAAACTGTACTTCAGGCAGTTGAGATTCAAAAAGTGTAAGAAGAGGCAGAAATCTGATATGGATGATTTAGTCACTAAAGCTGACAGCCTTAGGTGAAATGGCAGAGGCTTCGGAGCGAGTAACATCTAGCATTAGTTAAACTGTCATACTGAATACCTTTCCTAAGTAAAATACATACAATTTAAAAGCAGAGTGCAAATTTCATTTCTTTTTTCAAACAATCAGCAAGGCACTGTCCTAAGAAAATAACAGGCATAAAGAAAGCTAACAATGTATATACCCCTGTAGACAGCTTAAATGTTGAAGTAATTTTTAAATACATTGTTATCTTTGGAATTAAAATTTTGATTTACTCAGTTGCCAATAGATTGTCAGTCTTCATCCAAGCATTCTTTAAATTCTGTTATAATAATTTAATAGTTTATTTGATTGATTGATGTTTTTATGTATGTTAATTTGTTCCTTATCTTAATTAATGTGACTGATTTCAATATTAGTCAAGACAATAAATTCACAGGTTAGCTGAATTATTATAAATGTTGTGTGTAATTTCAGGATAATTGAATTCTTTTGTGTGCAAAAAAAATAAACTGAATGTGTTTAGGTATTGTACCTTACGCATGTGATATCATGATTTTTGCTGCAAACATGTTTGAATAATTAGGCTGCCATTTTCATGGATAATGATTGATCATTGTTGGGTATAACTTATGCTTAGAGTGAAATCATGATCAGATATTCTTGACTACAAGTAAGCAGGTTTTTTTCGTGACTGTTCATAGGCATCACATGTTTCTTTGAAATCAAGCTAATGCATGTCATTCATTATTTATTTTTAATAGGAGCCTGGTGGAAAGGTAATTTGAAACCGTTGTCAAGTAGGATATTATGTACAGTATAACCATATAATTATGTATCTCATTTATTATGCACAACTCTCTATATCTGAATCATACATCAACCTCTAAGTTGCTATAGTCCAGAGTCATGCTTAAGGCATGTGTGCTTTTCCAAAGCTAATTCCTGATATGTAAATGGAAAGTCTTGGTCTTGCTTGCTATATCATTATGAAATATGGGTAACACTCTTCAGACAGTGAAAACATGGTGTCAACATTATCTTCAACATCAAGATACTATGTTAGAATTTTGCATTCCAATTTTTACAAATAAGATGATGGGGGGGGGATACATCATTGTATTAGTTACAGATGAGACGGTATTCGACAAAACCCAAGTTTAGATCAGGACAGTTAACTCCTGTTCAGTATGTAAAGTCTGTCTTTTAAGTAAAATCTTAAAATGGCAGACTTGGTAAAAAGAGTGCAAAAGTCCAAAGATTGCAGACTTGGTAACAATATAGTGCAAAAGTCCCAAGATGGCAGACTTGGTAACAATATAGTGCAAACATCCTAAGATGGCAGACTTGGTAATAATAGAGTGCAAAAGTCCTAAGATGGCAGACTTGGTAAAAGTAGAGTGCAAAAGTCCCAAGAGGGCAGACTTGGTAACAGTAGAGTGCAAAAAGCCTTATGATTTAAGAAATTTTGATAGTAAACTAGTTGACAACGGTCTTCATAAATGGTCTTTTATCATTTGATGTGAAAGAAAAAAATTGATAAATTATCCTTAATAATTTTTAAAAATCAGGCCATTTTATATAGGGACCAGTTTAATGCCAACTGACAATGATTTGAGGTCCCCTTTTCATCTTCCCGTGATTGTTGTATGAGTGATTAAACAGCTTACAACTTACAACTAAGCAACATTTATGTATGTAGTACTGCCTTTGTGTACTTATGTCAGCATTTATACACAATCTGCTTCAACATCTGTGTATATAGTACTGCCTTTGTGTACTTATGTCAGCATTTATACACAATCTGTTTCAACATCTATGTATATAGTACTGCCTTTGTGTACTTATGTCAGCATTTATACACAATCTGCTTCAACATCTGTGTATATAGTACTGCCTTTGTGTACTTATACTAGCACTTGTACACAGTCTGCTTCAACATTTATGTATATAACACTGCCTTTGTGTACTTATGTCAGCACTTGTACACAATCTGCTTCAACATCTATTTATATAACACTGCCTTTGTGTACTTATGTCAGCACATGGTCACCAGTTGCTTCAGTACAGCAAGCATTATAATTTGGATTTCACTCAATATTTTCATCTCTGACTCATTGAAGCATTTCTTTCTTTTAAAATTGTATCCATGGTACAATTCAAAAATAATTATTTATTTGACATGATGTGAATATTTTCTAAAATCAACCAAGCATGTTTTGATAGATTTGAATCATACATTTTTTAGTTAGAATTACATGTTTCAGATCTTACAGAGGTTAATAAATAATATAATTTCAATTTATCAGTTATATATGTAAAAATGGTTATGTACATCATCTTCAGTAACATTTAAGATTGGTATGTTTTAACACCATTTCTCACCTCATTGTATCATAAGGCCTGCTGATCCTTTAAAAACCTTGAAAAGTAATTTCTTGACATAATTTATCTAGATTTTTACTTAGCTCATGTTTTGTGATTTGATCTGGTTATTGAATTTGTCAACTGAAAGTAGTTGTGATATACCAAATTACATTCAAGTGTGCACTGCATCTCCAGCTTGTTGGTGTAGAGTCACGTACATTTTAAAATGGGTCAGCTTCACCACTCCAATACATTATATAATTATTGTCATTTCTATGATTCTCCTTTTGCCCTTCAGACCATATGTTTTCCTCCCTTTACAGTTCACTGCAGCCAAAATAAAATTGTGTGACATTGCTTAGGGCTTATTAAGAGAAATGCTGCCTATCCTTTTACATGAATTTATTTATTATCAAAACTGTTGTCCTAAATACTGTTAATTTTCTGCATCCATCCAGTTTTTTTTATATAAATGATATGAATTCCATGAACAATGAATGGATGAATGAAATCAGTACTGTATGTACTTGTACAAGTCAGGTCCAGTGGCATACCACAACAGACTCTGATTTGCTATATAATGTGTCAGGTCCAATGGTATACCACAGCAGACTCTGATTTGCTATATAATGTGTCAGGTCCAATGGCATACCACAACAGACTCTGATTTGCTATATAATGTGTCAGGTCCAATGGCATACCACAACAGACTCTGATTTGCTATATAATGTGTCAGGAGATTGGGGTCTTTGTTAATTATTTTTCTGATTAGTCCAACAAACTGCATAAATCCAGATATGCTGATACAAATTATGTAATAATAATAATAATAATGCTTCTCCCCAAAATAAGTGTTTCTGATTGGCTGACCATCCCAGTTTCTCATCGCCAACCCTAGCACTTTTTCCCCCATGTTGAAAAATAAAATCACATTAAATATAAATAATGTTTAAAACAAAGAAACCAACCCACCTACCCGAATTTTAAAACCAGTTTAATAGGAAACATTTTTTTTTGTGCCTAATGACTTTATTTAAAGAGGGTAACACAATTAGCCAAAGAACAAATCTACCTTGAAGACGTCATACAAAGGAACTATATATATATATATATATATTTTCACATGCACACACACACTCATGTAACCATATGAAAATAACAGTTTTAAACTGTAATATTTATAGTATGATGTCCTATTACTGCATCATGCCTATTCCCAAGGCGTATGAGCATTTCTGAGAACCACTGACATCATGCACACAGACTGATACATAGGCTACCTTCCTTGCATTGTGAATACATTCGATTTAGTTCTGTTATGAAATTTTCCAATGTTCAAGTGAAATTTTGGATAGCATTGGTAGACTTTCTTTTGGGAATGTTTTCTAATTACTAATGTGGTAATATGACATACTGGCCTAAATAATATTCCCTTTTTACAGGTTTTCAATTGCATATCAGAAATTCAATTAAAACTTCTCAATTATCCTGAAGCTATTTCTTTTGTGTGTATACTTAGAATATGTAATCAGGTGAGTTGTACTAGCACTTCTTGGGAATTATTTGACTAAAATGTTGGCCACTGCTTCTGGTGAATACTGTATATACTCGCTTGTACATAAAGCCCAACTGCAAGCTGCACAGGCCCAGACCTGCCAATGCATAATGCGCCAGTAGGTTAGGGTCAGTGATATTTGCAGTTGGACTCAACTAATAAATGTACATGGTAATGAATCAGAATCAATTACCTGGCCATCATGTATTAAATATCCTTTTAAAATAATGTTAAAAATTTACAGAAGATTTTTTTTTTTCCCAGTAAATAGGAGTGTGAGGATGTTTCACCTTTTCAGTATTGATAAGCAGAGAAAGCTTGGAATAATATCTTGTTGGACCATTTTTGTGCATTTTAATGGTAACATCATCTTTCAATAATTGAATCATTTTGGTGAATTAGTCCTGTCTCTATTGTTTTGGGCTACAATTCCATGAAAATACAGAAATGTATTTATTTTTATAGAAAGAGCTTAGGTGCAGTAGGTGTTCTACAATTTTAACACTCGCACACTTTCCAGCATGCTATGGTATTTTATTTTATTCTGGATATTTCAACACAAGACCTCTTGAGGATGTATACCCAAGTCTAACTGCAAACAGCATAAACCCTAATCTGCCATTGCATAATGCACTGGTAGATCTGGGTCTGTGCACTTTGAAGTTGGAGTGAACTTATATGTAAGAGTGTATGACAGTAGTCCAACTCTCTACACGCTACAACATTATGAGAAGTACACCTTCCCTAGCTCTGACTAGGTTTTGGTATGAACATATATCTAGATAATTGAGCAAGTTTACTTTATATTCTGTGGCCACTTGAAGTAACTTACAAAAAAATTATCAGGAAGACCCTGTCACATGTTGAAAAATATATCTTTTTAATGTGTCTGAAGCCCTTGTAAAGCTGCCGAGTCTGGTTTCCTTTACTTAGAATCTTAGATAAAGTTGAACATGCCAGCTTGATCTGTTGCTGCCAAAAGCAAGATATGAAATATTTGCTGATGCCAAGTTTACTTAAATGAGTACATAAATTTTAATAACCTTTTTGCGATAAGTATCACTGTATTTTACCGTATATACTCACTTATAAATCATGTCAAACTGCAAACAACAAGATCCAGATCCGGGGCCTTCCATTAGATTTAAAGTTGGATGGTGAGTTGCCAAATTAGCTGAGAAGTTTGGGTGACCTCCCCAAATGGGGATACAGATTTGTTTTTTTTGTAAGTAACTGGGTGTAACATTAAAGTAGCCTGGTAAATCACCTGGCTCCCAGCTGATATGGAAAGCCCTGCAGACCTGCTATAGCATAAAGCACTTGCAAATCATGACTTTTATTGTTTGTACTACTGATACTCCTAACAATCTATTCAGACCCAGATCTACCTGTGCATTATAATGAAAGGTATCATAGTAATTTGATCTTGATTGATTAATTGTGTGTTGTTGTTGGCATAAAAAAATCTGAATCATGACTTGGTGCTTTGTATGTCATGATTTTCTGATGTTGACAACTTGACATGATCTAGCAATAAAAATGATGGAATTATTATGATAGTACTATGTATCTGCTCATGGGGGGTGGGCTTGTAGTCAGACAGAAATATCATTTGTAAATATTTGCCCAAATTTTGTACAAGTGGGTTGTGGGCTTATCAGCAGATAAATATGGTATCATAGGCTGCAGACTCGGTGGATTTATATCGTCACTCATAGTTTTCTAATGTTACTTCTTTAAGAACCTAGCAGCATGCTGATTTGCGATATGACTAAAATCTATTATTTTTTATATGCATAATCTGTACATAATCTGCTCTCCCTTGCTAAGTTTTGTAATTTATGCAGGTACCTATCTATAATCATCCATGTCTGCTAGAGAAGTATTCATTTTGTCCCCACCCACTTTAATGGAGGACTTTAAATTGAATCTATCCATCCATCTTTCCTTTCATCTTCCCTTCATACACTGTTTCTGCATAATAGCACCCTTGAATATTTTTTGATTCTAATCAAATTTGGTATGTATCTTGATATTGATGAGTCTTTGGGTAAATTGGATTGTCAGAATTCTACATTATCTTTTGGCAGAGTTATAACCCATGGTTGTCATGGTTTCTACACAATAACTTGGTATGCAGTTTGATATTGATAGGGCCTTGAAAGTTCAACTGTCAGGCCAACACATTTTCATTTCCACACAATAACTACCTTAATTATTATTGGATTTTAACCAAATTTCTTGTGCAGTTGGATATTGATGGGACCTTTGCAGAGTTTGATTGTTGTTGTTCATTGTCGTCAAGTGGCTGAGTTACAGTCATGATTGTCAGATGAACTCTCTTCTATCCTGCACCATAAATCCATTGATCAGTATTTGATCTGAACCAAATCTGGCATGTTGCTTAATATTGATCTCAGATGCGGGAGGTTGTGGGTTCAAACACCGGCTGAGTCATACCAAAGACTTTTAAAAATGGTACTAGCAGCTGCCTCACTTGGCACTCACTATTAAGAGGTTAGTGTTGGGGCTGTTCGGCCTGGTGTCAGGATCATGTGACTGGGTGGGACATGATGCTACATGTCTATGACATGATGCCCCATTGCTAGACATCACTATAAACTTGCACACAGCATATATTGTAGCAATATGACTGAACATTTTTTAAAGCTACATTAAAAATCCAAATCATATACACAGACACACACACACACACAGACACACATGCACACAGACACACACACACATGATTAATACTGATGAGACCTTGGCTATACTGACAGTATTTTGTGTCATATTTTACTGGAGTTGTAGCTCCTTATTGTTAGATCCACACAGTTTTGTGTTTACAGAGTAAGTCCATTAATTAATTTCAGCTAAATTTAGTATACATCTTGATTTTCATGAGACCTTGACTGAGTTTGATTTTCAGTATTCATGTTATCGTTGTTCCATCAGTATGAATGATGCAGACGACATGTAATGCTAATGATGCAGACGACATGTAATGCTAATAAGCTATCTCAGCCAAAAGATCATATCAATTTCAGTCTGTCTACAAGATTTGGTTGAAATCCAGTCATAAATTAAGCAGTTTTTGTGCAGTGATAAAGTGTGTACAAGGGGGGGTTCTGACAGTAGCTTCTTTTGACCCCCGTTTCCCCTTCCCACTTTTGTTTTTGCACAAAGACACGTCTATTTGGCCACTCTATTTGCATATGAAATGATGGAATGCCACAGTATTTGTACAGTTCTTCCTTTCTGATGCAGTAGAACTGTCTTGAAAGTTCACCACTTCTGGCAAAATATTGTGGTCTTTTAAAACAGGTGGTCTTCCATTGCAGGTAAAAAATAATATAAAATAGTCAATGTGTGCTTTAAGAACCTGGTCTCTCAAGACAGGTGGTCTCATTGCAGTGGTCTTTCAAGACAGGTTTTATTATATTGCACTTTGTTATGATGTGAGTTCAGATATAACATGGTACCATAATGGACCTTTTAACCAAAATTAACCATTGTATTTGAAATGGTCTGTCAAATATGGGTTTTAAAAAAGCAACATGAAACTTCATTATATATATATATTTTTCTTTTTAAAATACTATCATCTGACAAATTTTATATTGTTCCCATTACACCATAATTTAGTAAATATGCAATCCTCATTATACCACAGTTCCCACTATTCGGCATCAACCATTAATACCATATTGCAGTAAGGGAGAGCTGCTGTACTATTACCGTAAATCTCCATAGTTCATATTTTTGGCCGCTATTTCTTGATTGAACATTAAATTACTTCTGTGCTAAATGATCACCCATGCAATGAGAGTTTTGTATATAGCAATATCCACTATGCCCTTTAGGTGTTTCTTTTTAAAATTCTGTAAAACATTTGGTCTTTCACTGGTTCCAGATTGCCAGATTCATTGTTGTTAAATTTTTTTCTGATGGAAATTAGAGAATCACTGTCATTGCTTAATCCTGAACTTAAAGTTTTACATCAGATTTCATAACTTGACATTCATGTTCAACTTGTGTTAATTAGGATGGTACTGAGACTCCTGTGGCACTCAATGACATCATGAAGGTGAAGAATGTTCCAAAGAACAGCACCCTGACATGTTCCAAGGCAGAGAAGAAAGAATCTGGAGACTATGTTGTTGTGGTCGAAAACAAACATGGCTCTGACTCAGCCACAGTTGAAGTCGTCGTTTTAGGTATGTGTTTGGCATGATTATAGAGTATTTGGTCATTCCTTCCTCAACATCATGGTACAGTAAAACCTGCCCTCATGGTCACCATGATATTGTGGTAACTCATTTTAATCCAAGAATAGATAATGGACCAAAACTATACAGTATGTGTGATCTATTTATGATATACAACAAGATTATTAATTTTCATTAAATAGAAACAAGGCCTGCTAAGGTACAGGTCAAATGTACATTGTACATACTATACATGTATTTTATTTATATCATATACAAATACACTTATTTACATTTCAAATGGAGTTGAGGTCAACTGCAGGAAGCTGTGTATTGACAAAGCAAGTTAACTCTTCATGTCTGTACTGAATGTCCCACTACAAAATGTAGTTTGGCTGCTATTGCAGTACAGTCTTGCTTGAAATTATGTTGCTTCTTGTTCTGAGCTTCTGTTTTCATTCATTTTGATTAAATCAATTAAAGAGGTATATATATAATTTAAATTTGAATATTGGTTTAAACAAAGATAGAGCTCTACAAACAGTGCATGGCTAGTGCCCTGGACACTGAAAGTACAGCCATTTGATGACCTGTGAATATAGTGAGTGAGAATATGACGAGCCAAATAACAAACAAACAGGAGGTAATTCAGACATGTCATGTTATTTACAGTTGGTCCAATTCATTATTGTGCTTGATTTGCCATTGCTTACTGAGCATATGATTCTGGTTTTTTTTAACCTTTTACCTCATGTAAGCACCTTTGGACGCTCTACTTCATTCTCATGGAAGTACCTTTGGACACCTCTACGCAATTCACATGGAAGCGCCTTTTGATGCCTCTACACCATTCTCATGGAAGCACCTTTTGACGCATGCTGTAAACATCAGCCTTTGTGAGCGGGTTTTCATAACATCACCTTCAGAAAAAAAACCCTATTAGATACTACATTCATTAATGTGAATGACCATTACATCAGATCACATGGTTGCTGTTTAAGATCTGGTCATAATCTGCTATTTAAAGTAATTGGGTTGTATTCTCCACTCTCCAAAATGGAGGCCATGGATTTTGTTCAGTACTTTCTTGAGTTTTCACGATTAGGATCACACTATGAAAGCTTCAGTAACTTAAGTAAAGACTCTGACATTTATGTACACAGCAATTAGTTTTTATAAATTATCAAATTCAGATGATTTAGTGATCCAGATGCATACAGAGAACTTGTAAATTTTGAGTATAACAAATGGCAGCTACAGTTGGTCACACGGCTTCACTGACTTGACAGTGAATGAGTTCTTTCAAGATTAGAAAGCACCTAAAAAATTGTTCTTTGAAAAATAATTATACAGCAATACCGATCAGATTTTACTCTTAGATCTCTTCATACATAATAGATGTGTACCAAAAATGTAAAGTAGTTCAAATTGATGTTAAACTAACATATACTACACTACTTAACAGGGCAGGCCTATGTGTATGGAGTCAGATAGGTAACAGGTGTTCTATTTATAGCGCACTGCACTGGGTAACTATACTACATGTATATCGAAGGGCTAAAAAGACATACACTCTATGAGGTAAAGGGTAAAATCCTTTTGTCTCTCTCAGTTAGTTGATTTTCTGTCAGTTGTACTATCATAGGTCCAGATATAGATTGAGATCTGGATCCAGTGGGGTAAAACTGACAGGCTGACCAACCAACCATCATAAAGAGAGAGGCCTTCAGTAATTTAAATGTGTATAAATGATCTGTTTTAGGCCTTTGTTATATTTTATAAACCTAAAACCTCAAGCATCAGATAGTTTACATTAGGTGTGTGCCACCTAGGTAAGAAATTTACAGTAAGGCCATCTCCTTTGGATAGGCTTTTGCTACTTTGTATCATTAACAGGGTTTCCACATTCCTGGAAAATCCTGGAAATGAATGTTATGAAACATAATGGAAAAGTCATGGAAAATGATTTTTAATGGAAAAGTCATGCAAAATAGCCAAAAATTCAAAATCTCTCTTTATCTGCTTTTCAGTCTGTTGTGTTAAAATGGGTAGATCAGTTGGATGTAAGGGAAGGAGAAGGCCATCTCAACTAAAAGTTGATTATGTGGTTATCTTTCCTATCATGTTGATCAATAATTTCATTCTTTCCTGTGTACAAATCCCATTTTTAATCCTTTCATCATGAACATTAAAGAATTTAGTCATGGAAAATCAGAATTTGTCATGGAGAAGTCATGGAACAGTTATGTGGGAAAAAATCATATTTGTGTTGGAACCATGCATTTGGTATTGTGTAAAAATACTATGGAAAGTGTACACATATCAGTATAAAGTTCTTTTAGTTTAATTGATTCAAGTTCAGATTCAAGGTTTTCTTCCAGCTCAAATTCTTTTTTCTGTCGCTCCACAGATTTCCACATATTATTTGTTCCATATGGCAAGAGAGACAGAGACAGAAAGAGAGTGAAAACAAAGAATACAAAGGGAATGTCAATGAAATTTTTTCACATCTTCCATTTATGTAGAAAATGTGTACTAAAGATGGAATATGAACATTTGTTATTGTTATTTTCTTATTACTGACTGCTAATAAATGGAAATTTGTCACTGGTCTGGTGTGTGTATATATATATATATATATATATATATATATATATATATATATATATATATATATATATACATATATTGTTTTATCAGGTCCACCAAACCGTCCACGTGGTCCAATAGAAGCCAAGGATATTACTAAGGATAGTTGTACTGTTACTTGGACACCACCTGAAGGAGACAAAGATGTCACGTAAGCCAGTTGTTATATGTATATTTTTTAACTCCACAGGAAGATGATTCTGCTATTCCAATGGGATATATTTATATCTCCTGGACAAAATTGTTACTTATTGTCATCAACCAATCTGTTTCCTTTTAATTCATACAGTTTTTCTCTAAATTAAATTTTGTTTTTACAAACCTACCAGGTAGCTAAGCTGTTGAAAATGGAGGGCAGTAAATGAAAAATATTATGATCACCTTCCATGCAGACTAAGCATTTCAACTAAATTAAATGTTTTAAGAATCTCTTTGTGTGGGAGCCTCTAGCACTGTTTGTAATACTGTTGGTTTCTCCATCCATCTTTCAAGTAAGTTATATTCCAATACAGACCACTTTTGTGGCCTAAGTGGTTAGAGTGTCTGATGGAGGTCTCAGGTTCAAACCCCAGCCAAGTCAGACCAAAGACTTATAAAAATAGTACCAGCAGCTGCCTTGCTTGGCACTGAGCCAACATTAAGAGGTTAGTGTAGGACTGGTCAGTCAGGTGTCAGGATAATGTAACTAGGTGGGACATCATGCTACATGTCTGCAGCATGATGCAAGAGTGCTAGACATCACTATAAACTGCCACTCTGCAGAAATTTTAGCAATATGATTAAAATTATAAAGCTATAATGATAATCCAAATCACTCACATTCACACTGTTCCAGTACAACAACTGGAATTCTTTCTCACATTCATTTTTCCAACTTCACAGCAGTTATGCTTGAGGGTGCAAAGAAACCTGTTGGATGTGGGCTTGCATGTGTAAAGGTCAAGGTAGCTGAGATATTAAGAACAGAAATGGTTACCATGCAAAAATTTCATGTTGTCCCATACATACAGAACCTGAACCAGGTAAATGGACATGGAATAAAAAATGAACACAATCAGAATGCAGACTGAACACAAATAAAATGAGGAATGCATTTTGAAGGAAACTGAGTATGAAAATACAAAACACAGAATGCAGAAAAGTGAATATTAACTGCAAATGAAATGAAATACAAATGCATTTCATGAATTGATTTGAAAATCTGTTTATGTGATTTTGGCTGCTGCTAAATTAAATGCCATTTTTAAATAATTTTGAATCAAATTCTGTACATTGACAATTTCTGATTACTTACAAGCTGTTACATTGTTCTCACAACCACCATAGATGCAATGAAATATTACTCTATGACCATACTTTTAAATTGATTGACTTTGGAATTAATTGTTGTTTATGTTAACTACAATGCTCTCTTTTGAATGGTACGCATTTTTTATTTTATTATAGCACACTTTTAATGAGTCAAAGTATGAAAGCAGTGGTTCAGTCAATGAAATACTACTAAAAATTAAAATTCTGACTGGTAAATGAATTCTGAATGAATGAAAATGAACAGAAATGTTAAATGGGAACACTAAATACAAAATCAGAATACATTTCTGAGAATGTTAACAAAAAATGATGCAAATTTGAATGGAATGCGTGTATAATGAGTGTCAGTGAAATACACATGAAATGCAGATTTGGTAATATTGCCTGTTTCACGGTCTGCACCTCAATCAAACTTTACAAGTTGGTTTAAGTACAAATTATATTAATGTGTTAAATGATTTAATCAGTACATATTACTTGCTTCATTCTGATCCCATGTAACTCATTCTTCAGGTCAGTATGATGCAACAATGAATGAAACTGTTTCATACAACTTCAGCTCTCTTTATAATGCATGGGTCCATTAATGCCAACCACATTACGTACTGAACCACATTATACTAAGAATTGTAATATTTATGAAACCATGATATATTGAGAATAGTATAATATACAGAACTATCGTATAGCAGGCATCATTCCAAATTTGTTAAATAATGGTGTTTTGAAAAGGAAATGAAGACTTAGTTTCACCTTGTTTTCTTTCAGCTATTATTGTTATACATTGATATAATTTTGGCCATTGGGTTCGTATTAGTAGTAGTACTGTATTATTTCCAGAATCACGTTATGATGAGGCATGATATAATGGGATAGAGTTGTACATAGTTTGAGACTTTTTCATACAGAGTAGGGTCTTTTATATTAAGCAAGATGTATATTTGAAGAGGTATATTTGCATTTGCTTATCTTATTACCATTATTTAAAAGTTGTAACATTTTTTCATGCAATTTAATGCACAAGACCTTATAATAGCAATAGTTGCTAAAATTATAATTTAGTTTTCTGAAGAATAATTTCAAAGTAAATGTGGTTTGAGTCAGAATTTTACAAAGTTTTCGTATATTCAAGTTTATTCCAAAAAGGGGTATTAACCCAAGGATGTGAGATGGATGCTGCAGCAATATAACATTCATTGGCGGCTGCCATGCTGTTCATCAACTGAACTGTGATGGCATGGATATAATGAATAATCTGAAATGATATAACCCTAGTAATAATTGGATTAACTTTAGATGAATGAACCTTCTGAAATCAAAGGAAAGAATGGGTTTTTAATTGTTAGAGGTAATTAATAGCTTTTAAGTGGTTTTGAGACTTGAGACATGCTTTGTAATATAACACAATGGCTTTGTACATGCACTATTGGGTGTGAGTCTGTGTATAAATTAGAATATTGAGAATTTAGAAAATGGGAAGTTATGGTAAAACTTTTTAAATTGGGAATCGTTATTAAAACCTGGGAATTATTAGGGTATTATTACATTTCAGAGAAGGTCCAGACCAAATTATGTCCAGGCTGTAAAGTTTATAAGTCGTGTAAAGAAGGGAATGGTTTCAGTACAATAGATTGAGTCTTTCTTTACAGACTTCCACCAAATGTTACAGAAGAGTTGCCCTTGAGGGCACAGGAAGCTTAAGATTTGTGGGCAGGTGGGAGCAGGATCACATTAAGCTGAAAAAGATAACAGGCTTTGTTGCAATAGCTTCACTTTTAGAGTCATATCTGCATCAAAACTCTTCAAGTTCATATCATAGGAAGCCATGTAAATTGTAATTCTGACGTTTCTTTATATCGCATGATGGATATGATTCAAATGCACTGTTAAGGCAATATTGTATACCATTTATTATAGTTTCTCTTTGTTAGACTGGTTTTCTGATTTTAGTGGCTACCGTGTGGAGAAGTGTGACATGCAGAAAGGACGCTGGGAACCAGTCAAAACTGTCACTGGCAATGAGTGTAAAGTGCCAAAGCTTCAGGAAGGTCATGAGTATAAATTCCGTGTCTTTGCTGAAAATGCCAATGGTGAAAGTGAACCTTTGGAGATGATTAGGCCCATTTTGGCCAGAAATCCATATGGTAAGCTCCAAAAATATAATAACTTCAAAACTTTGATGTTTAATTTCATTGTTGCCGACAAGACATTACCTGAAGTATTCATTGACGATGAACTGAAGCATTAAAGTTCATCCTGGAATGAAATAGATCCCTATTTCCAACTGAAACACATTACGGTCAAAAGTAAAATGTTGCCACGTATGCCGTACAGGTGCATCTATTTTTAGCAATGGGGATTTTCTTAATATGACCCGGCACATTTTAATTTTGTTTAAAAATAATGATTGCAAATTATATTAGTGTCTGTTGGTTAGATATGATTTGCTTGGCTATTTTATGTTATTATCATAAAATGAGTGATGTAAGAAAACAACCTTGACCTTATATAGCACATTGAATTCTCCAACTTCGCATTCTCCAATATATTTTGGACCATAATTTTTTTTTTTAATAGCTGACTATTCAATCACAGAAGGTTTATTTGATGTTTCTTGTGAATTCTATATTTTCCTTAATTTATGTGCCAAATGAATTACGGATGTGGCCAGTCTAATGAAGAGGTACTGCCTGGATACCACAATGTCTGCCATTACTACCTTTCTGCCCATTGACAGGTTCACTTGTGGCTTAAGACTGATATTACGAAGAATATAATGCATGCATGGCAGTGAAGTTTTCACTAAAATATTTTTGAAAATGTTTTCACCAAATATGCTGATTAAATATATATTGGTATTTACATAATGATGTTTTAAGTGTTGAAGCACAAGTTACTGTTAAAGCAACTTCTTGTGCATTGAAACTTGTTTTCATCATGAAATGATGACAGATATTAAGTTAAAGAAATCCGACAGTGATAACAAATGATAACTTCCAGTGGAAATGATTAACTTATTTTGAGACTCTTCCAGCAGTGCAAGAATATAATCTATTCAAGATGACGTTGCCTTACAGTTTATTTATTTTTATGGGGAGCAAGGTTATGACATCGTGAACATCATGTGGGAGGCGTATGTAGAGGGGTTAGATTTTTATATGGGAAGCAAAGGGTTACAATCAGTTTAGTTTTGATAATCCACTTGACAGTACCTATACAGTACATGAAATAAAGCACATCAGCCTCACATATTGATAAAGTTGTATCATTGCAATATAATAAACCTTAGTTGTGATAAGTTAATAATATTTTGAATGCCTTATAATTAATTGTTCCCTATTTTCGTGAGCCAAGGTTCTCATATGTTAACCCTATCTACACCTTGGTGGATCAAACAGATATTTGAGTACTTCAGAACTGTGAATTTCATTGGATGTGGCGGCACGCTGCCACATCAAATCAAAATCAGTTTGTTCAAATTTGAACAGTGTTCCTACGTGACCAAGACAAGGTGAGCACACAGCTGGAATGGACTCATAAATAAGCAATTTTCCACTGTCAGTCCGTGTGTGTACAAATGCATCCTTTCAGATACAACTGTAATGGTTTCTCTCTGGTACTTGGTACAGTTTTGATGTTAAACTTACAAAATATCCTTCTGAAGTCAATTGCCTCCACCATTTTCAGCCGACATACAATAAACCACTGTAACATGTTATTGGTTAGCTGGCATTACATACTAAGGGAAACAATTCATGAACTTCAATAGATGTTGCTGGGACAAAGCACGGAAATACCTGTTCGATCAGCCAGGGTGTAGATAGGGTTAACACATCGGAACCTTGGCTAGCGAAGATGATTGTTCCCATTCTTGTGTAATTTTTATGCAAAAGTCAGAATAATGGAATTCAGATTAACAAGACTAAGATGGTGTTTAATTCTTGAATGATATTAAGGTTTAACTCATTAACTGCTGAGATTCTTGTCATTTTCACCTGAAATGGTAATAGGAAATGCATTTTTGGGGTTACTTTCGAATATATCCAGATACATCTGCTTCCAAGAGATTTTTGTTTAGCTGGATGACTAGCCGTGTTAAAGATGTTTTGGATTTACTGTTTAGCTCGCGCATGTGCAGAAGGGTACAAATTGGACTTTTTTGCTCTTTGGACACATCATTTTCTTGTCCTGGCCATTGTTTACTCCAGATCTCAAACTTATTCTACTTTTTGCAAAGATTCATCAGTCCTTGTGCAGTTTGGACCAGTCTGCTTTAGATCTGAGGTCAAAAAGTTTAAAATCAGAATACAAACTCTG
The DNA here is from genome assembly GCA_016617855.1 of Megalonaias nervosa. NCBI lineage: Eukaryota > Metazoa > Mollusca > Bivalvia > Unionida > Unionidae > Megalonaias > Megalonaias nervosa. The sequence goes on from JAECUM010000786.1 coordinate 85,454, forward strand.
GTTTCAACAACTAGTAATTTTTGGCCCAAAAAAAATCTAGTCTAAAAAATTAAGTTTTTCCTGCTATGTTTGTAATGCAAGTAGAATGTCTACATTATTCGCCATTATTGTTGAGCTACATTTGTCTGCTTTCCTGTAGTATTTTAATAATAATAATAATAATAATAATAATAATAATAATGACTTTATTGAAAGAGGGTAACACAGTTGGCTAAAGAACTAATCTACCTTGAGGCCTTCATTAAAGGAACTTATTTATATACAAATGAACACATATACACACACATGCAAACCTATACATAGTAGCATTTACATGTATAGACACAATATATTTACTTTCTTTCCTTTCACCAGATGGATACTTGCCCATACATATTGAACCCACATAGTCAATATACATGCAATATGCAGTTAGTGACACAATAGATGAGTTGTTGTTGTAGGTTTAATGCAATTTGTCAGCATAGGATAGGCTATACATGGCAGCCAGTATAACTGGTGGAGGAAGAACCCAGGAAAACCCCGGGAAGAACCACCAACCCATGAGAAGCTGCTGGTAGGCTTTCTCACATATCCACGTTAGCAGAGCCTGAGACTCGAACCCATGCAGACAGAGGTGAGATGGCAGTGATCCAGAATGGTGAGCGCTTTAGACCACTCCGCCACTTGTGGCCCCCAGTAGATGAGTAGTATATTTAATGATGCCCAGAGGCATTTATTAATACAAATACAGTTGTTATCACCCATGTTGTTGTATCTTAAACAATGTTGAGAATACAGAGCTCAGAGTAGTGTGCATCCTCATGATATGTAAATGTGGCACATGGGGTTAATGAGTTAACATCATGCAAAGAGTACTCAGTAAGTGAAAGAAAAATGTGTATTCCAATGAAGTGTTGAAATTTGCAAATTTCAGATGAGCCCTATCCACCAGGACAGCCACAGGCTGCAGAACAAGATCGTGATCACATTAAGATCAAATGGGAACCACCAGAGAATGATGGAGGGGCACCAGTCACAGGATATGAGGTAGAGAGGAAGGAGCCTAAAAGTAACAGGTGGATGAAAATCACAAAGGCACCTGTACAGGTGGGTACAAGTTTACACAAGAAACCAGAGATTTTGATAGGAAAAAAGATTCATAAACATGTATGCATGACACAATGCAAAGGTTTCCAAATGCATGCAAACAATGCAACCTTTTCTGAGCCTTTTGTAAGTAAAATTAGCCATAGAATAGTTATAGTTCATGTACTTGTGCACCTGAGTTTTCATATCGGATCCAGTTATTATTTAAAGAACTCATCTTGAGTAAGTAGTCACAGAATGTTAAAATTTTTAAGCCTCATGGGTTGTTATGTGCAGTGGACAGAATGTATTAGACTTAATATTTTGTGGAACAAATTAGTCATAATAAGCAATAAAATCAGCAAATTATCTTGTAAAATGACTTTACAGAAGTTTTAGGAGGAACAAAGTTTAAGTTTAGTGCATAATCAAGATGAGAAGTTTTATGAGAAGTTTTTTTTATCCAGGTGGGTTCAGGTGCACCCAATCCAGAGAGAACTGTCATTCCTTGAAACTTGACAGTTTAGGGTGTTGGACATGGCCGAATGCTAATCCATTGTATATGAAGGTCCAATTTAAAATTGCTTATTTGTTTATGAGCTTTATTGCATTTGTTATACCACCACCTATATAGAAGCTGTAGTTATCCTGGTGTCAGGTTGGCTGGCCAGCTTACATTGCACAACAAGTCCTGCTGTTTTTGATGGATTGCCATAAAGCTTAGTAAATAGTTTGTTCATCACCTGCAATTTTTGTTGGAGTTTTTGGTCTTTTTGTCATCTAACATTGTGTGACACAATCTCAATAAGACAAGTATTCCCCCAGTTTTTGATGGATTGCCATGAAACTTTAAATAAATAATATTTTGGTCATGATTTGAAGATATGAATAGCAACAAATCATTTTGCTCCCACAAGTTTTGTTGGACACTTAAGGTCAGTAAAGTTTGTTGCATATTATGGTCATGATCATAAGATACGGATAGTGACAAATCATTGTACTCCCACTATTTACAGAAGAGTAATGCGCTTTTTTGGCTATAGATGAGCAATCTTTATGATCGTGTACCACCAGGGAAAGTCTTAACTTTTTGACGAAATGCAGTTTGACCATAAATTTTAAGAATATCACATCTTTTACCTTTATAATTTTTTATAAACACTTCACAGAATTTTGTTTTCAGTACCTTTTAACTTTTATTGTTTCATACCTCATGTTTATATGGAAGACTTTATCCTCCTATTATTTTTTCTTTGCAGTTCTTAATATTTACATTTGTAGAACTTTACTTGTAATCAGCACCATATAGCCAGTATTGTGTTGATGTGTTGTTGAGCCTTTCTGCTTCTACTGCTATTACTTCTACTTTTTCTCATCTCCATCAAAGGGTTGGGGTGGTATATTTACATGAGCAAATTTCTCACCATTTCACTACTACATGAATTTAATATTTTTATATTAATATATGCATCAATGGCATCAATGAGAACCAAGATGGGGTGGTTGTTGTTGTTGTTGATGATGATCATGGAACTTAGTTTTTAGCTAAGGCCTTGAAAAATAAAATACAAATCTCTACCATTTGAGCTCAAACCAAACATTTTCAGCTTATGATCTAATGCATATCATTTAACCCCAAACTTCACTGGACTATTACTGCTCCGGTAGCCTAGTGGCTAGGGCATCTGCCTCAGATGCGGGAGGTTGCAGGTTTGAACCCCGGCTGAATTATATCAAAGACTTATTTAAAAAATTGTACTAATAGATGCCTCACTAGGAGCTCAGCATGAAGAGGTTAGTGTTTGAACTGGTTGGCCTGGTGTCAGGATAATGTGACTGGGTGGGACATCATCCTACATGTCTGTGGCATGATGCCTCAGTGCTAGACATCACTATAAACTGGCACACTACAGATATTGTAGCGATATGACTGAAAAATTGTTAAAGCTAGATTTAAAAATCCAAATCACACACACACACACTTGGCTATTAATGATAACATGCAACAGGCCAATGGCTATCAATGATAACATACAACAGGGCAATGGCTATCAATGTTAACATACAAATGGGCAATGGCTATCAATGATAACAAGCAACAGGGCATTGGCTTTCAATGATAACATGCAACAGGGCAATGGCTACTAATGATAACATGCAACAGGGCAATGGCTATCAATGATAACATGCAACAGGGCAATGGCTATTACTGATAACAAACAACAGGGCAATGTCTATCAATGATAACATACAACAGGGCAATAGCTATCAATGATAACATGCAACAGGCCAATGGCTATCAATGATAACATGCAACAGGGCAGTGACTGTCAGTGATTGTTTAAGCTACATTAAAAATCCAGATCACACACACACACACACTTGGCTGTTAATAATAACATGCAAGAGGCCAGTGGCTATTAATGATAACACGCAGCAGGGCAATGGCTATCAATGATAACATACAACAGGGCAATGGCTATCACTGTTAACATACAACAGGGCAATGGCTATCAATGATAACATGCAACAGGGCATTGGCTATCAATGATAACATGCAACAGGGCAATGGCTACTAATGATAACATGCAACAGGGCAATGGCTATCAATGATAACATGCAACAGGGCAATGGCTATTACTGATAACATACAACAGGGCAATGGCTATCAATGATAACCTACAACAGGGCAATGGCTATCAATGATAACATGCGACAGGGCATTGGCTATCAATGATAACAAACAACAGGGCAATGGCTATTAATGATAATATGCAACAGGGCAATGGCTATCAATGATAATATGCAACAGACAGAATTTATGTTATATTTATGTGGAAACAAGTACTGCTGATGGTGCATTTTTTACTTTTTTCAATCATTCCAGGATAATGAGTTTCTTGATGACAAGGTAATGCCCAACAAGGATTATGAATACAGAGTGACAGCCATCAACGAAGCTGGACCATCTGAACCCAGCTTACCTTCAATACCCATTACAGCAAAGCCAACCAAAGGTTAGATTGCATGCTTTTTGCCAATTTGCTCCTAATTTTGGTAACATAAAACTCAATTTTCTGTCATTCCTATGCATGCGTGGTACAGATTGCTCACATTGGTCCTATCAGCAACAAGTTTTAGTAAGACATGAGAAGGCAGGATCCATTTCTTTGTCCAGGCAACACTGAACTAGGATCATTACTTTTTTCTATTTGTTTTAATCCTTTTGTCTTATTTTTAGTTTCTGAATATAACTTGAAATTTTCATCATAAATTCATTTACTGATATAAACACACCACTTTTGGCTTAAGAAAAAGGTCGTGAAGATTGACTTCTTTATAAATAAAGTCATAACATTGATATTTGTAGGGTCATTGACAGCTCAACGTAGTGATCATCTGGCGTTCATGTGCATATCCATACATATGTTTACACCTTTGATTGACCTTAGTTAATGGGGTTTTTTTTTACTTGACTACTAAAAGGCAGATTTGACAAAAAGGGAATTCTCATTTTTAACATAGAATAACTTCAATCTTTAGAAATATAAAGAAGTTTTAGGGACAACTACTTCATTCACTTATTCAAAATAGAGAATTATTTAAAAGCAGTTTATGAAACCAGTCAAGTCATTTCTGTCTTTTGCAACCAGTCAAGTCATTTGCAACCTGTCAAGTCATTTCTGTCTTTTCAGCCAGTCAGGTCATGTTTTTGCAAGCCTTTATGAGTAAAAGATAATTTCAAAATAAACGTATTTCATTGTAGCAAACTTATTGAAAGTAGGAATGGAATCACCTGATAAACTTATATTAATTAGTACTTATATTAAGTAGTACATCATGTGATTCGCTCTGATATACACCCAGGACTCTTTGTAATGCTGTTGTCAGGAGTCTAGAGTCTGATCTTTGAGTTATCTGAAACCTTGAAACTAGTAATTCAATACCACTGACTTTTGTCATTTCTCTCTCTCTCTCTCTCTCTCTCTCTCTCTCTCTCTCTCTCTCTCTCTCATGAATTGATTTCAGCAATGTGGTAGTGTTTTTAGCATAAAATGAATAAGTCACATGATATTGATGGAAATGTATATCAGAATTTAAAAACTTTTGTAAAACATATTGTACATTACACTCTGTCACTTAGAAAGGTATATTTGGGGGTTTAAATGAGACACAGACATGAAACTTACTGCTCTATAACAGATTTCTTTAGATATTTTACTGTTTATAATACCTTATGATTACAACCATTACATCTCAAAATCCAGCCCTCCCAATTTAAATTTTTGTGATCTCCCCTTTGTGCCAAATCCCATCCATACTTGTTACTACTTACCACTCTTTTAGAGACCTAGCCAAATCCTTGTTTCAAAATGGTGCCTTTCATTGGAGGAGTTTTCTCACACAAGAGAAGTACACTCCATCCATATTTCTGCCTTTTCTATCTGAGATGAAGTTTTTAACTCTTTTGGAACCTAACTTTTTCATGTGATATCCATGTTGGCACAATTTTGGTATACCTGCCTAGGGGCAGACATTTATTAGAACAGTGTTGACAGAATTTCTCAGTCAAGAAGGCCCACCACTCCGAATGTGTATGAGGAGAAATGGAGAGTTCTCTCAATGGTCTGAGGAGGAATATGTGACTGCTTAAAGTATTATTAGTCAAATTGCTAACTTTCTCCTGTGGCTTCTTGATGTTAAGAAATTAGCACCCATCACTATAAAAGGTTACAGTTCCACAATCTCTGACATGTTTTGTCGTCACAGAAGGGAGGATAGGACCAAGCAAAGACCTTTCCAACCTTCTGGCAATATTTGACCTATCACAACCCAAGGCCTTGGCTTTGTGCCTGAAATCAAATCTGCCATGACTTCAGATATGGTTGAATAAGGCCCCACTTGAACTGTTCAGAGCACCATTGGCTCATCTCTCTTATATTACCTGCTTCCTAGTCACTATATTTAAAACAGGCAAAAACATTGAGATGCATGCCTTGTTTCTTGATCTGAGCAAATTCACTTATGATGGCCCCTGCTTTCATTGTTAAGAACAGGCTCCCAATCTGTCCTTTATTGTGAAACCTCTTTCTTTATTGGACTCTTTACCCCAGGGCCAGAGATGACTTTCTCTAGCTTTTACCTCCAGATTCTTTCATACTAAAGGGCTCAGTTTGGCTTTGTTGTACGTATAGCAGCAGCATAACAGGCTTCCTTCCTAAGTAGTTCGACAGCTACTCAGTAACGCAGCCTATTGACTTCTCTTGGGGATGGGGTCTAGTCATCAATGTCTGAGTATATGGAGTCATAACTCCAGCCTGTATATATATCTCAAGATACCATTGGGGACTAGAGATATTGCCTTTTCTGAGCAAGGCAACGTAACTCCCTCCATTTCTTACCTATTCTTGAGGTGTTATGATCAAGTAATGTATTTTCAAGAAGAAACCAATTTTTGGAGTAAAATATCTTCAGTAATACTTGTCTGATCATGCACTCCTCCCCCCAGTTTTCTATCAGTTACATCCAACTGACTGCATGCATTCTGCTCCAGGAGTAAGTGATGTTTAGACAAAATTTTACACCAATCCCTATATCCAAGGGGTGATCACTCTTTTCTGACTCCCACCTATGTGGGCAGACAACTTTAACTTTTAAATGGCTAAATTTTAACTTAGCAGGACTGGAATTGTCAGGCAGTGGTCATACTGTATTATGATCTTGAAGTATCTTTTTGAAGATATATTTCACTCTAAATTGGGTTCCATGTATTCTTTTGTGACATCAACACAGTAGGCAGGGGACAAAGTTCAAATAATTTGCTTCTTTTCATTTCAACCTGGGTTTGACTTATAGTTTATCATTTTCCTGATTATTGTATTTCCTCCTTATCTTTTCTAGTCTTGTAAATAGAGTAAAATTTTTAATGACTTTATTTGTACAGAGGCACCTAAGATCAAACTTGATGCTTTGTTCGGAGCAAAGGAAGTTCGTGTGAAGGCAGGAGAGCCTCTTAACCTTACCATGGGCATCTCTGGAGCCCCAACACCCACTATCACATGGGACAAGACTGGCAGGCCACTTAGTAACAAGGTGAGCAGATCATTTATTTTGTTAATTAGTTTTTTATGATTTTTTAAAAAACTTATTTTATTACTGCTTTGACTGGAAAAAACACGGGTGAGACAGAGGTATAATGTTTTGATCTTAAGGGTTTCTCTTTTAAGACATGCAAATTGTTGCTTTGGTTGTTATTCCTTAATTGTCAGCATTCAGTTTCAATGTAACCAGTTTTATAATCATGAAACTTGATGAATTCTCTCATCATTAGCAAAAGAAAGTTGAAGTGATCTATTTTCATTCATCATGTATTTGAGTTTTTAGCTTTGTTGGTCGTAGACCAGAAGAGCTCATGCTGTGACCTTTTGTCTTTCATCCATATGTTTGTCTTCCTGTTGTCTAGTGTCTGTTCATTATCAAAATTTTTTTATCACTGCTCCAAAACTACTTGGAGAATTTCCATGAAACTTTACAAAGAGTTTTGTCCCAAGGTCTTGTTGGTTCTGAATCAAAATTGTGCCCCTATGACATCCAGTATGGCCAACAGAGTGACCATCTTGAAAATCATGTCATTGCTGCTTCTAAATAGTCATATTGTGATGGGGTTTTCGCTTCCAAATGTCTTATGTCTGATTGGTCTTGAATGAAAATATTGTCCCTCAGAGATACATAACGGCCATCTTGAAAATTTTGTTATCACAAGTTCTCTTGAATTTGATGGGTTTTCACTGAAAGACTAGTTACAGTATCTGATTGGTCCTAAATGACAGTGATGCCAACCTGATATTCAACATGGCCAACACAGCAGCAATGAAAATCTGGTTATCACTACTTCTGAACATTTTGATGTGGGGTTTTCACAGGCTAATGCTGCCTAGATGCTCCTAAATCAAAATAGTACTGCTCTTATATCCATTATTGCCACCATGGTGGCTATCTTGAAAATCTTGTTATTGCTACTCCTCCTGAATGAGTGGTCATATGGACACCAATATGTCAAGTAAGCTTTTAATATAGCCTTGTTCATCATACTTCATCAGTCTGGTCTGTCAACAATGTTAGAGATCAAACTTGCAATGTGGACCTATAACACCATGATCTGAAATAAGTTCAACAGTGAGCAAGATCCATGCATATTAAGAGGTGGTCTGACTATTTTAACTTTTTACAACCCTGGAGGCCATATTTTATGATCTAATTTCAATCAGATTTAAAATATGGACTTGAATCATCAAGATTTCAGATGAATTCAGTAATGAGTGAGATCTGTGCATACTAATGAGGTGATCCTGCATATGATTGACCTTGTTTCCACGATGAGGCCAGATTTGTAATCTGACTTTTATCAAACTCAAAATATGGTTTTATATTGTCAAGATCTTGGATGAGTTTAGCAATTAGCAAGATACATTGATGTTATTGAAGTGATCTTGCATTGGATTGGCTGAACTTGTTACTACTCTAGGGGCCACATTTTGATCAAAATAGCAATATTGGTTACATCATCAGGATCTGGAATGAGTTCAGTAATGAGCAAGATCCATGCATATTATTGAAGCAATAAGGATTAGATTGTTGGAGTCTGTTTCCTCTCTGGCAGCATATTTTTTTTCTAATTTTGATCATGTTTGGAATATGAACTCTGTAGTCCAGATTTCTGATCTGACTTTGATCAGACTTGAAATATGGGGATATATTGTCAAGATCTGGGATAAGCTGAGTAATTTGCAAGAGATCCATGCATGTTAATGAGGTGAAACTGCATCAGATTGACTGAATTTTGTACCTCTTTGGAGGCCATATTTCTTACCCAGTTTTTGAGCACAGTCACTTAGAATTTTGGCTTTTATGATTGAGGTCTCAGACAAGTTCAGTAATGAGCAAGATTCATGCATATTAATGAGACGATCTTGCTTCTGATTTGGCAGAGTTTGTTACCACTGTGGAAGCCATTTTTTTATCAGAGTTTAATCAGACTTTAAATATATCATCAAGACCTTGGGCAAGTTCATTAATGAGCACCATCCACTCATATTAATGAGGTGATCTTAGCCTGGCTTAGCTTGCTAACTTCTGATTAAAATTTTATGCTATACAAACTTGATTTCTCAGAATATAACCAATATATAATTTGGAAGGCTAAGTTTATACTAAAATTTTTTAACAATTTCACAAATCCAGAATGGTTTTAATCTCTGCAGGACTTTTGACAGACTGTAAATGACTAAATTTAAATATCAAGAATTTCTATTGAGGCTTTTGAAAAATTCATGAGCCAGCATATTAAACTTAAGGTGTATGTTGCAATAGGTGTGACCTTTATCAGGGAACTAGTTTTCTCCTTTATTGAGTTTGGGAGTTGACCATTAGTTTGCACAAGTAGAGTTGGATCATCAAAAAAGTGTTGAACCATTTTATGAAAGAAAGAGGAAAGTTTAATTGGAAAAAGCCCTTTACAGATTTTTTAATTATATAGATAACTCTGGCTTTGTGCTAATGCACAGCAAAAATAATGAGTATCAGATTTGATTGTAATGGCAAACCCTACCACCCCTTGTGCTTAAATGGTTCTGTTCATAATGAGCAATGCTAATGTACTTAAGAGTGATGTGAAGCTGATGTCCAGATTTTGAACTACATTTTGAGAAAGATTATATCAGAATATAATTATACTGGTCAATTCCAAAGGATTACGTCACAATATAATTATACTGGTTAATTCCATAGGACTATGTCACAATATAATTATATTGGTTAATTTCATAGGATTATGTCACAATATAATTATATTAGTTAATTCCATAGGATTATATCAGAATATAATTATATTGGTTCGATTCCATAGGATTATGTCACAATATAATTATATTGGTTAATTCCATAGCTGCATAATGATTTAAATTTGGCATGAAAAACAAAATCTGGACATCAAGCAATTTTTTCAGAGGTAAGTTTTTTTGTTGGTGAGGGTATGGGACTCAGGGTATGGTGTTGACCAAAACAGCTCCTGAAGAATGCCAGACAACAGTTCACAAATTTTCCAGACCTCTGAATACTGCTTAATCCAGTTCTTACTGAAATGGTCAACTTTTAAGTTATACAAGCCATGTGAGTGATATCAGAACCACTTGGTCTATTGCTGGATCACACAATGGCTGAGCAGATGTTTTTTCAACAGAATGTTTTGTATACAATTTTATAGACTGCAGTGGCAATTTTAGTGGGGATCTGTGGTTGTATAAGCCAAAATAATTTTTTTTTCAGAGTACCTAAAGTATTTGTGCCATTCTTCATTTTTGAATTTTTTTAACTTTACTTTTAGTTGCCACCATATACCCACTAATGGGCCGAGCTGCTGTTAAATGCTACTTCTATACATAACACACACACATTTTGTCAGAGAAGATTATTTTATTTAATACAACCCTCAAAACATGATTACATCCAAAAGTAGATTTGACACAACATTTAAGATCTATGCATGGGTTGAACATTGTCTACCAATGTACCAACAGCTAGTGCTGAAGAAATAGCTTTGAAGTGCAGATTTCACTGAGTGATTCCATTTATCCAGCAAAGTCCATCACAATTTTAAGTTCTGTTGATTACAGATTATTACAGCTGTTGATAACCAAATATTATTGTCAGACCTTGTTATGTAGATTCAAGTAAATGTGTGAAAATACAGATAGGCAAGTATGTATGTGTGAAAATACAGACAGGCAAGTATGTTTTTGTGAAAATACAGACAGGCAAGTACATACATGTGAAAATGCAGCCAGGAAAGTACATATATGTGAAAATGCAGACAAGAAAGTACATGTGTGTGAAAATGCAGACAGGCAAATAAATTTGAGAGATTGCTAATCTGATTTAATGAATATAAGGATCTCCACAATATATCTGAATTGCACTGAATAGACATCTTCTCATTCATGATTGTGGGTATGTGATATAACAGCAAGACACCCAACCATACCATAACATAGCAGGACACCCAACCATACCATAACATAGACACCCAACCATACCATAACATAGCAAGACACCCAACCATACCATAACATAGCAAGACACCAGACCATACTGTAACACAGCAAGACACCATACCATACAATAACATTGCAACACACCTGACCATACTGTTACATAGCAAGACACCAGCACATACAATAATTCTGCAACACACCTGGCCATACCATAACATAGCAAGACACCAGACCATACAATAACATTGCAACACACCTGACCATTCTATAACATAGCAAGACACCAGACCAGACAATAACATTGCATCACACCTGTCCATACCATAACATAGCAAGACACCAGACCATACAATAACGTTGCAGCACACCTGACCATACCATAACATAGCAAGACACCAGATCATACAATAACATTGCAAAACACCTGTCCATACTATAACATAGCAAGACACCAGACCATACCATAACATTGCAGCACATCTGACCATACCATAACATAGCAAGACACCAGACCATACAATAACATTACAACACACCTGGTCATACTGTAACATAGCAAGACACCAGACCATACCATAACATTGCAACACATCTGATTAATTAATTAATGATGTATATTTCAAGAATTTGTTTTTAAATGAGGACAAAAGAGACAGAACATGAGACAGTCTGTTAAACAGATCAGAAAATCTATGGACTTGAATATTTTTTACCTTTACCAAGTATCAATGTCAGAGTTTCAGAAAGCAAACTGGCCTCTAGAACATTCTTCCTTTAATTAGTGTTGTTATTTTCCAGGCTAATTACACTAATACTGATCAGGAAGCTAAATTGGCTATTCCTAAGGCAGAGAGAGGTGACACTGGGAAATATACCATCACAGCATCCAATGATTTTGGAACTGAAAGTGCTGACATACAAGTTATTGTTCTTGGTATGTTTGTTATAACTTCTATTATAGCAATGTCAAAAGATAGGTTACAAAATATTTGAAATAGATTATATATATAATAGGTTATATATATTTGACATCTTTTAGCCTTAAATAATATCTTTGAACATTTAAATTTGGCTCATAGATATATGTGCATTTTGTTTTAAATCCACAGTATAAAGTCAATATTTAATTTTCTTATTCATCACAGAACCTGCACCTAATTGCATTGTATCATTATGACATGTGATAGATCAGTATTATGGTATACTTTTTCAGGTTTGAAAACTTTTCAAAATGGGGAAAAAAACACAATGGAATATAGAATTCAATAATGGTTAGTGTAAAACTATATCATTTCTTAAATAAAACATTTGCTGAAAGGTACTGTATTATTTTATATATTATTATATGTACGCAACTGTAAGATAATATAAGATTTATTTATAGTCGCCATGATTTATAACAACAGTTCAACATAAGCTTTAATGAATCTACACAATTTGCAAGGCATACAAACACAGCATAATACATAAATACAATGGGACAAATCACATACTGTATAATGTAAAATACATGCAAGCAAATTATTTTAAAAAGGCAGTAATTAAAAGTGAATTTACTATTTAGGTGATAGCAGAGAAAAAAAAGGTTAAGACTTAAATGGTGCAAAAAAAGAAAAATAGTTAATAGTTGAGGTAACTTAAATTATAAGTTAAATTTTAAATTAAAGATAAGAACCACATGCAAATTAGGCCTTACTTTAAAAAAGGGAGTAACATTAGGGGCTTGATGGTAAAGAAGTCAATGACAGTAGAACAAATGGTGACACAGATGTTAGTTATCATCATCATGGCAGGAGAGTTGGGGTGGGGGTATTATTTGAGGATATTAAATTTACATTCTTTTCCCCTCCAGACTTAAAAGACTTAAAAAATGGTACTAACAGCAGCCTCACTTGGCACTCAGCATTAAGAGGTTAGTGTTAGGACTGGTCAGCCTGGTGTCAGGTTAATGTGACTGGGTGGGACATCATGCCACATGTCTGCAGCATGATGCCTCAGTGCTGGACATCACTATAAACTGTAACACTGCAGACATCATAACAATATGACTGAAAAATTGTTACAGCTACATTAAAAATCTAAATCACACACACACACCACTCCAGAACAAATTTAATGATCTAAACAAATTAAAATTTGATTCCTCACTAAAGTGATTCGGTAACTCATTCCATAGAATGGCAGGATTTTTGCCATATGTTGCAGTTTTCATATGGAAAATCAGCTTTTACAGAAATTGTTCTCCTTAATATGACAGCAGGCCTAGAAACCAAAAGACTCAAGCTTGGGTTGGAGTTTGAGCCTGAGACTTTGTTTTTGACCAATCACAAATTACATTACTTTTGAGTGCTGCTTCTGATTGGCTAATAGTGAAAACTCAAGCTTCGAGTTTTATAATGTCCACACCAGATCTGCTGGGTTTACACTGTTTCCATTTATGTACACATATTACATTGGTAAATGCAGCAGACTAGTTACCTAATCTTTCTAAATCTGATTTATTTATGTGAAAGGTTTCTATATGCAAAGATGAGCTCAGTCATTTGTATTACTTTGAGCAGGTTAGAGACAATCAAATATTACATAGGAGCATTAGTTAAATTCATTTGCAGTTGTATCAGTAATAATGGAAATATCTTTTCTTACCTTGAAACAAAAGATCTATGTTAGTCTAGTTGTCGGGCACACCGTTACAAATTTCATACATATTCTGGGTATTGTCATTTATTTTTGAGTTATATCCCTTGCAGATAAGCCTGGGGCTCCTCGGGGTCCACTGGAGGTATTTGATGTGTTTGCAGACTCCTGTAAAATCTCGTGGAAACCACCAGCTGATGATGGTGGTGCACCTGTCACAGGTAAATTCATTCATGTCAGTCAGTGAAATTTTATAAATTTTACTTCTCTGGTTATAGAAAAATAAGTAAGTATGTTTGATGAGTCCTAGCCAGGAACCCTAGCCTGGAATCCTGCTAAAATTTTAAATTGAGTGCAAAATATTTGAATCTGTGTGGGCATAATCACGCAGAAAGTAAGGATTGGACACAAAGTTTTATGAATAATGTGCTCTTTATTTCAAAGAAATCTAGAAATTTTCCATTTTGCTTCTATATAGTAAAGCTAATGTGGACAATGTTAGCTGAGTAATGCTGAATTGGGTTAAACTACCAATTAAGTTTATTTAATAAAATGAGTATGTCTAATCACATCAGACTAAATTTGACCAGGCATATTTGTTTTGTTAAAAAAATTGTACCACTAGTGTAACTCTCTTCGACAATTCTTGTGTACAATTGCTCTTCAAACAACTGAAATGGCAATCAACAGAATTTAGGAAATGCAAGCACTAGATTGTGTTTGGATTTTTCTTGATAAGGAAAATGGCATCAGAGTAAAGATAGTACAAATAAAGCAATTAGACTCTAGTTGTGCAACAGCATAAATATGGACTGTCAACTTTAGGAGATATTCATGAAAATTTGATTTGGCCTATGGTTTACTAGTTAAAGTTGTCAGAACAGAGCTCAATAGGAACAATATTGATTTATATGGCAGCAAAACATCCCCCCCCCAATATGTACTGGATGTATCATTGGAGATTATGCATTTCACTTGTACTTTCATGTGACAGAAAAGTTGAAACATTCAGTGTTGTTTCAAACCTTAAGGATGGACACATGAGTGATTGACTATGGTAGAAATGCAACCAGTTAATTTACTGGCAAATATCAAAGAAAAAGAAAACAAATTCTTTGAACATGAGCTTAAGAATATAGATTTTCATTCTCATATTTAACATCAGTTTAAAAAACATACAAGTTTACACTCTTGTTCTGTTTTCATTTTTAATTACTTTTTTATGCCCATTTGAGAGGCCCCAACTTTGACCAGATTGGTCCCCCTTTTTTTCCAAATTGTCCCCCTCTCTTTTACTTTCAACTTTAAGAATGGGTGGGTGGGAGGCAATGCCTAAATTTACTAAACCCTGTACCATGCACTGCAATCAAAACCAGGTATAAACCCAGATGTAAATCTTGATAAATTACATACCATATATACTCATTCATAAGTTGAGTCAAACTGCAAACAACAAAGATCCAGATCAACCGTAGCATAATGCACCTGCCAGTCAGGGTCCATGTTGTTTGTTCTACTGATTACTCCTAACAAAGTGCACAGACCCAGATCTGCTGGTACAAAATGCAATGGCAGATCTGGGTCTGTGCAGTTTGCAGTTGGACTTGTCTTATAAGCGAGTGCAGATAGTAATTAGCATCCATATTGACACACTCAGTTCATTAAGTTGCAACATATACACTATTCTTAAACCCTTATCTGTACTCATTGCAGCTAAAAAAAAGAACAATTAAGAAAGACATGATAACAAAACCCATGATTAAGATAATCCCAGATACAGAACTTGTTCAAACTGTGTGCTGTCCTGTTGGTGATATGATGAAGCATTGTACTTTACAACTTGGCAAAATATCTTAATTCAATTTTTTTTATTACATTTTTTTTTCAATTTAGCAATCAGTCTCAATATTACAGTGACACATTAAGCCTGGACAAGAACTAAAATGTAAGCATGATGTCTACATATTGATTTAAAGGTCAAAGGAAAAGGTCAATGGCTGAAGAAGAAAACTGGTTCCTGCACAAAAACTTCAGTTCTCCACCATTGTAAGTTACTAAACTTTGTGGATGGCTTGCATCTGGGGTAAGGATGATCCCTGTTGATTGCAGGGTCAAAAGGTAAAAGGTTAGGTCATTGTGATTGATTAAGAAGAAAAATGGTTTTTTGCATATTAACTTTTACAGACCTGGACTAAACATTGGGGATAATTTGCATTGCAGCAAGAATGAAGTCTATTGATTTGGGGGCCAAAATGATCATGGTCAAGGTCACTGACTGAAGGAAGGCTCCATAACCAGGTTGTCCTTCCAGTAAGGTTCTTTTTTTGTGAACATTCACAGCATCAGATATGGAAATAAATTCTGCATTTTCTTAGAACAGATTTTCCATTTAGAAGAGGTGGTCTTTGGCTTAGACTGTACTATATATGTCTTAATTTTGATCTTTTCTTAAACACTGTTATTTAATTTTGTCACAGGGTATGTTGTGGATAAGTGTGAGGAGGGCTCAGACTTGTGGGAGAAAGTCCCTGGCAGTCCAACTGGTGAGACTATGCAAGTTAAGAACCTACAAGAGGGTAAAAAATATAAGTTCCGAGTCCGAGCAGAGAACATATATGGACTTGGTGAACCTCTAGAGACAACTGTACCAGTTCTTGCCAAGAATCCATTTGGTAGGTATTCATCATGCTCTTATTTTGTAAGTGCTCATCACATCAATTCAGAGATCCTAATAAATCAGAAAGCCAGCTAATAGCCCAGCTGCCTTTATGCAAAATGTACCGCTCAGGTGGCCTAAGTGGTTAGAGCGTTCGCCTCGGATGTGGGAGGTCATGGGTTTGATCCCCGGCTGAGTCATACCAAAGACTTGCAAAAATGGTGCTAACAGCTGCCTCGCTTGGCGCCCAGCATTAAGAGGTTAGTGTTAGGACTGGTTGGCTTGGCGTCAGGATAATGTGACTGGGTGGGTCATCATGATACATGTCTGTGGCATGATGCCCCAGTGCTAGACATCACTATAAACTGCCCCACTGCAGACATCGTAACGATATGACTGAAAAATTGTTAAAGCTACGTTAAAAATTTAAATCACATCACATGCAAAATGCAGTGCTAACAGAATAATTGGTCATGTGAAATTTAAGGGGTTATTAAGAAAGCTTGATGGACCATGCATATTTTCTTAATACTATAATTTTCACTTGGATCATAATATATGCCATGTTTAAATTGCTGATATGGAGGACACATTCAAAAATGAATTTAGTTTGTGTGTAGCACTTGTACGTGTTTGTTAGAAATCAGCAAGGATTTGTCTCGGGACTGTCATAACCAGTATGTTGATTACATGCTATAATGACGGTCATTGACCAAATACATTAATAGGCATGCCATTTGATTTATTCTGAAGATCGAGTTATATTGAGAATTTTTCTGTGTGAATTCTAGCATGCATGAAGAGAATTAAAAATTTCAGATAATCGTGAATGTACAATAAATTTGCAAAATTTTATTTTTAGGGATGAGAAACCATTTTTTAGATCACTGAAACAAAACAAAATCTAGAGATAAAATTGGTGGGATTAAGGTTGGCAATGCAACAACAGTACACTGGTCTATTGACTGGACTGTTTACTGGGTTTTTTTCCATACGTGTTTGGGATACAGTTTGCAGAATACAAAAAGCAGTCTAAATTGTTTTCTCAATGAAAACTAATGGACCTAGCACATGTCAATCTTTCCAAAGTTCAATACTTAAGTGATAATCATTGCATGTAGGATCTGAATCTTCAAGGGAGTTTGCCTTTCCACCCCATCATCATTTATTAGCCATTCCCACTTTATGCATGTATTATGCAGAGATGCTCATCTGTGAGTGAACTGGTTCATCAATATTTGTCCTTAATTGTGCATCCTGTCTTATACTTTTGGTAAAGAAAGTAACATAGATGTTGACATAGGTATAAAAATAAAGTGTATGGTTACCAATTAAAAATACCTGCATAGACATTGAACCTGAAAATTTCCACTTTGAAGGGTTTTAAAAATTGTACAGGTCAGAAAGAAACAATAGGTATGCTTTCTCAGACACTTACAAACTGTGGCTCAAGAAGAGCACAAGTTTTGGAAGGGCACTGTGAGCCGATGAAAGGGCACTGTAAGTCAGTGATTAACATGGAGAAATTATGTGTGAGAATTTTATACTTTTATTTAAAGCAAGAATATTTTCAGCAGGGAACTTGGCTCCCATTATAGAGCTCGATAGGAATCTCTATGGTAGATAGGGTAATTCAAAAGTTCAACTAAAGTGATCAGAGCAGCTCCTCTGGAGTCACAGCTCCATTTCTGAAGCATCAACCTTCATGAAAATAATCAAAGCATGAACATACTGTTATTAACACTTGCATTCTAGCCTTTGCATGGTTTTACCCTTCATCTCAGCTGATGATTTCCATGGTTGAAAAAAAATAATACGAGTTATAAAGGAAACAAGGTGAATCAAACTTCTTGGCTGAACTCAGTTTAGCACCTCTAGTGTTCATTTTCATGGCATAGGAGTAGACTGTATTCTCAATATGTGGAAAGAGTTTAATCTGATTATAAAAGATGAGTTCAGCTTCATTTTTGTTTTTGCTTATCATATAATTATCCCCAAAATTACCATTGAGAGATGCTTCCAATAACACATCAGTATACGTAAAATCGTGTTTGGCCAGGAGTGTTTGGTCCCTCTGGGCCCAATGACCAGCAAGGCCCCCTTGACCCCCAAGCTCTATTTCACATTTCTCCCTTATGGACCATTCTTATCCTTGTATTTAGCAGATATTGAAAAGAAGCACATTTTACTTGCCAGAAGAGATTTTTCATTATGTGTAGCTAACTATTCAAAAATCAGTTTTATTATGGATGATATCGAAACTTGAATTCTGCAGTGTCTGCATATTCCTGCACTTTTCCAATGGATTTTTCTCGGAAAGCACCAGCTCAGACACTACAAAATGTTTCTTATCCCCACCCCCAAAACTCTTCCTCATTGGATGGATCAGGATTTAAAAATAATTGTGCATATCTACAGACCATAATTGATCATAACCCAAAGTTTTCAGTTTTCTTTCTTTAACAGTGTTGGATTTGTGTGCATGTCATAAATGCATGCATGCACATCTGTGTAGGTGGGATCACATATTAATCACTGCATTTTTCTTCACCAACAGTGGAACAAAAAAAAAAAATATACATTTTATGTTAATTAAAGAAGTTATTATGAGTGAATAATCATGTTTTATTTTTTATTAATTATTTTTTATTTTTTATTAAACATATTTATTTTTTATTAATCATATTTTTTTAGAATCATATTTTATTTCTATATCAGATAAGCCAGGACCTCCTAAAGATCTGGAGATTGAGAAATATGACAAGATGTCTGTCACCCTGAAGTGGAAAGAACCAGTCAGTGATGGAGGCAATCCAATTAAAGGTAGTTACATGATAGTTATTTCTATAGGGCTGTTCCAAACAGGGGTGGGCCCTGGATGGAAAGTACTTTTCAAAAACTATGTGGGAAGTGGGGATATAATCCAATGTGTTCTGTGTTGATCAGTTCAATTAAAATTTGATGGTGAAATCCGAAAAAGTGTCTTCCACCAGATGAATACATCCAATATCTTGTTCTGTGGGGAATTTGGATCAATCTGGCCATTCTCTTAGTGTAAATCTTCACAGGCAATACATTTCCCATGCAGTTGTTTTTCCTGTTCCCAGTTTTAGATATTTATAGTACAATTATTGACATATGGTACATAAATCTGAGTCCAGACCAAATGACCCATGCATTGAAATATCTTTTATGACCAGCCATATCTAGTTACCCATGCCACATCATAATTAAAGTCACAGATTTCATTTCTGCTGAATAACTGTTGAAGGACTTCATGGATTAAGATTAAATTTGGTATCTATTGAAAGACTAACTATCTAAAGGACTTTTAAAAAGCTATTATTATGAAAATAATACACTTAATATAGATACACTTAACATTTTGCTGTTCCAGTTTCTTTCTGTTCTCTAACATCTGATATACTTCATCAATTGGACTCAAATTTAGTCTGAAGCTGTACATAAAACCTAAGTCCAGTTTTATTTTCACCATTTTCCAGCAAATTTTTATGGAGTTGTAGAACTTTGCTCTTCAAGTTCTGCTAAATAACTTTCAAAGATTTTCATGGATTAAAATCAGATTTGGTACAAGGCTTTCTATTAGGAAGAAAGTCTTTTGTTGTATTTATATCTTGCATATGAAGCATAGATGAGATATATATATATATATATTTCTTTTCTAGTGGTGGTGGTGTTACAGCCATCAACTTTAAGTTTTCGCATTTATCTCAGTTACTGTAATGCTGTTGTACATACAGTCATAAAACTTGATGGGTGTATTCATCCTGGAAGATACTAATCACTACAGGCAAAAGAGGTCACAATGACCTATCTCATACATTACTAAAATACATATGGTTCTCTCTGATGTACTTCTTTGAAATACCAGTTTTGTTAATACCGTGATCAGTAGTTATGGACCTCCAATTAGTGCATTATAACGAAGGTGAGCTGTATAGTCGGCCATTTCTAACTGTACAAATCAGATCTAATGAATTTGAACATGCAGGGTGTTTTTCAACAGAAATAACTTGTTAATCTGACTGCCCTGGTTTATCTTTTCCTTTAATATTCATGTGAGCCAGCACCAATCACAAAATAGGTACTGGTTTGCATGTAAGGTCTAGAGAAATTTTTTTGTATGCATCTAGCACTCACTTTACATGCATACCAGTACCACCTGTACTCACTCATAAGTTGAATCCAACTGCAAACTGGGTAGACCCAGATCTGCCATTGCATAATGTGCCAGCAAGTTTTGGTCTATGTAATTTGTTAGAAGTGTCAGTAGAACAAAAATTTAAACCCTTTATTATGCAATGCAGATAAGGCTCTATGTTGTTTGCAGTTGGGTTGGACTTATAAATGAGTATATATGGTATACATTTTATTTTCCTACAGTTGACTAGGATAGGCCGTAATACGTATTCTGGTGAAAGGTATAATGGACAGGTCATTCTTGTCAAGTTATTTCTTGTGCATGATAAATCAACAGTCAGCACTGAGATCCAAACCTAGAATAAAAAGACTGATGATCAACTGAACCATTCAGCTCATCTGATGAACACTCCTCAAGCTATCCGACCCTTTGTTGATACCTTAGCTTTTCATGTGTCTCAAAGTAATTACTACCATATATATTTTTTTGCTTATAACTCAGTCAAACTGCTGACAAGAAAGATCCTGACCTGCCTTAGCATAATGCACCTGCAGATGAGGGTCAGTTTTGTTTGCTCCACTGATTATTCCTAACAAACTACACACATCCAGATCTGCCAGTGCAATATGCGACAGCAGATCTGAGTCTGTGCAGTTTGCAGTTGGACTCGACTTACAAACAAGTACAGATGGCAATTCACATGCATTCAGTGAGTAACTAGGAACAGTTCTGACTAAATCTCCTGATTTTTACATATTCAAAATGTTCCTGGGCTTAGAGACCAGAGATTTTCATTTTCTAAGTGGAAAAAAAAGGAACATTTGTCTGAAAAATTAATAAGAAGCTGTCAGCTGTTTGTAATTAAAAAAGCATAAGTCAAGAATAGCTGCATAATTTGAACTTTCATTTACCATTTTCAATGTTAATTTTAGGTTACATTGTTGAGAAGAAAGACAAATATGGAGACTGGACAAAGGTCAACAATTTCCCAATCAAAGATACTACCCTTCCTGTCATGGGCCTTAAAGAGGGCTCACTTATGGAATTCCGTGTCTGTGCCATTAACGATGGTGGGCCAGGAGAATTTTCCAAGGCCACACAACCCCACACCGTCCGAGATCCCATTTGTAAGTATTTCCCATGCGTATCCAGGTAATGACACGGTCATTTGACAGAAACTAAAAACTCTGGTTTTATCCTTTTATCTTTACAAAATTAAAGACTTTAGCATGACTTTGCATAACTCATTTGTTTTGTTAACTTCTCATTATCATAGTGTGCTGTAAAATCGTTGATTTTTGGGGGCATTTGATGAGTTCGCTGAAAATAACTTTTCATCAGTTCTCAGATTTGTGACTGCCACTGATGGGGAAGGGTTTTGTGTTGTCTCACAGATTACAGATGAATCATTGTTTGTTGGGTCTTCAAATCTGTGATTAGTTTTAAGCATTAAATACACACAAATTAATGCCCTGTAAATAACCATGTAATCATAGCATTTAAATTTCTCCATTTGTAAACTTTCAAACTATTAATATGGCATATTCCTTGAAACTTCAGAAATTTGTATTTTGCTGTATGTTAGTTGCTGCTGGAGCTCCATCTGGTCTTAATCTTGACAAGATGACCAAGAACTCTGCTGAATTATCCTGGAAGAAACCTGCTAGTGATGGTGGCAGCAAGATCACAGGCTATGTTGTGGAAATGAAGAAACTGGGCAGCGATGAGTGGATCGAATGTGCTGAAGTCCCAGCAACTGCAAATAACTGTACTGTGGCAAAACTGACAGAGGGTGAAGAGTATCAATTCCGAGTTCGTGCTGTCAACTCCCTGGGACCTGGGGAACCTAGCAAACCAACCAATGCTGTCAAGGCAGAGGATCAACCAGGTACCATAAATAACATATTGTCATGAAAATCTGGTCATAGGATATTCAGATTACATTAATATAAACCAGATACACCCATAATCTTTCACCAAGAGATGAAAGGGTGTTGCATTTGTGAAAAAAGTGGCCAAAATATGCTTTTCTTCCAGCAGCCCAGATTGTGGTTTGTACATTGAGGGAAACTACTGGTATTAGTGACTTAAGATATTCAATAAATTGGTTCATGGCAAATAATCAGCCTAAGGGACCTCTGAAACATTAAGAAAAGAATGAATATCGACAGTGGGGGGAGGGGGTAAGTGTTTGAATGCTCATTTAATAATCCTTTTGGGAATATTTGTCAATAAATACCTTTTCTGGTGATGATCTTAACTTTTCTGTATAAATTAACTTAATTTTCAATATATTCAGTTTCTAAAAGATGGTTTGAAACAATAACTCTTAAGTGGTTTCAGCACACAGAATGTATACTAGTGAAAACATTGTATATTATGTCACTGCTTTTTGCTTTTGGATGTGGATAGATTCTAATGTCAGCGTAGATTCAGAATAATACAAGACTCTTTATTTCAGACAAGAGTGTCAAAACCCTTTTTATTGATATATTAGTGAAATACTGATGCTGTGATTTTATTGCAAGTTATAGCAGCATTTCTGCTCATCCTTGAGCAAATCTCTGAGTTCCAATTTGGAAATTTGAAGTTCACTTTGAGCTTCAGAACTCGCTTCTCTATAATCAAGCCTGTCTGTGAAACTAAGCTTTCGTGCAATTAATATGCTTTTCACTTGGTTGATAGTGCACATTATGTGCCTTTTGTTTGGTCCATATGCACCTAGTATGCCTTTGGTTTGGTTCCCATGCACCTAATATGCCTTTTGTTTCGTTCATATGCACCTAATATGCCTTTTTCTTGGTTCATATGCTCCTAATATGCTTTTCACTTGCTTCCTATGCACTTAACTCATTAACCCCTTGAAGTTTTGTCGTTTTCACCTGAAATATGAGTAGGAAACACATTTTGGGGGCTATTTCTGAATACATCCTAATACATCGACTTCCAAGAGATTTCCGGATAACCTAGAGTCTAGTTGTGTTAGAAACATCATTTTTCATTGGCTATTTCGCTCGTGCATGAGCATAAGGGTAAAAGTTGGATGGTTTTTGGGGGGTTTTTTCTTAACGGACTCCGACCTGCCAACTCTTATGATTTTGCGATAAGTCTTACAAAAATTACCCTTAAAATACGGACTTATGGCATACAAGCAAAAACTAAGAAAAAATGATCATTGTTGAAAAATCCGGATAATTGGTTCACCCATGTTTGATATGGAACCAGGTTTCATGTTAGAATTAGTAAAATTAGTCAGGGAACCAGACTAACTTTACAGCAGCACCCCAGACACTTTAAACTGCACCTATTTGTTCATGCAAAGCATCTGCATGATCAAACTGTTGATTATAGAATTTTTAAAAAATGGTGTCCAGAAAGCGATGCATGTTTAAAATGAAAGGGAAAATAAGCTTCTAAAAAAGTGTTAATAATCAGCACAGAAGAATAAAAAGGAGTATTCAGAATCATGTGAATAAAGCTGTAAAGGACACAATTACGTTTATTGGACATCACGTGCCAGTTTGAGTGTCTCGTGGCAGGAGATATGATTGCTGTCGTCATGTGAAATGGAAAAAGAATTTCCAAGAATTACATCAAATTGAGAGATAGCAACAAGCCATTGAGTTGCATAGGGTTTGGAACTAATGTTTGTGCAACTCTACTAGTGGTAAATAAAGTCTACGAGTACTTTACAAACTTTTCTGTTGAACATGATGTTTATCATCGCTGCGTTGAACTTTTATTTACGTTTTCCAGCTTTACAATAGCAGTTATTGATATTTTGTTACACCTTACTGAAAACTGGTCAATCTTACGGAGATAAATCAACTGCCTTACTGAGATGGACTCGTCAGGGTTGACAGGTCTGCGGACCCATCATTTTCATATCAAGACCACTCTTTATTCCAAATGCCCATCTTATCCTACTTTTTGCAAAGGTTCACCTGTCTGTGTGCAGCTCAGACCGGTCTGCCTTAGATCTGAGGCCAAAAAGTCTAAAATCTGGACACAAAATCGGATTCTGACCACAGGCGAATTTTGGGTGGAAAAAAATCAGGTCCAAAAAATTATGTTTTTCCCTCTGTATTTTGTAGTGCAACTAGAACGTCCAGATTATTTGGTATCATTGTAGAGCTACATCTGTCTACCTTTCTGTAATACCACCCACTTTAGTGTATCTTACATGACCTTGATGCTACAGAGCTCAGAAGTAGGATACTACCTCCTGATATGTAAACCTAGCGCCAGGGGTTAATGAGTTAATATGCCTTTCACTTGGTTCCTATGCATCTAATATGCCTTTTGTTTGGTTCCTATGCACCTAATATGCCTTTTGTTTGGTTCCTATGCATCTAATATGCCTTTTGCTTGGTTCCTATGCATCTAATATACATATGGCTTGGTCCGTTGCACCTATTGTGCCTTTCACTTGGTTCCTTTGCATCATTAATCACATTTGCACATGAATATGAAAACTATTGATTAATGTTAGAAATTTTAATTATGATACATGTACTGATTGTTCTCAGTGTTTAGGGAATTGAAACGAGTTGACTTAACGCATGACCACAACTGCTAACTCTTATTTTGGATGGGTTTCTTTCTTCTATTTTATGCCAAAGATTAATAACAAGATAGGACAAGCAGTCTACCTTTAATTGATTGTAAGAAGGCAACCAGCACTTCAGCAAGTCAGACATCAAAACACAGTCGGTAACTTAATTAGGTTCTCTCAAAAATATTTGTGGGAAACACTGTGACTGTCATTGAAAATTTTCAGATTTGAATACAGAAGTGAATATCACAGTTGTGATGATTACACAGAAACTGAATTAAAAGAAAGCAAAAACATGAATTTCACTTGACAAAACTAATTTAACTGGTATTTATTTCTTAAAGTGTTGCCACTTGTAGGCATTGATTCAGTCAACAATAAGGGACCTATTTTAGTTTTTTTTTATATGAAAATTTGGATCCACACCTACCTCTGCATTATAAGTGGGTCTGTGAGTTGTCCGGGCATGTTATAGTGAAGTAGAGGTGTAAGTGCAGACCTGCCAACCTTTGCAATTTGACCATTAGTCTTACTGAAATGACCCTTCAATTATGAACTTTAAGATTATTAGTGACCGCTCTGGTGGCCTACTGGTAGGAGCTTCCATGTTGGATGTGGGAAGTCGCAGGGTTGAACCCAGGCAGAGTCATACCAAAAACTTATAAAAATGATACCAATAGGTGTCTCACTTGGTGTTCAGCATTAAGAGGTTAGTATTAGAACTGGTCAGCCTGGTGTCAGGATAATTTGACTGGGAGAACATCATGCTACAAGCCTGCGGCATGATGCCCCAGTGCTAGACATCACTGTAAACTGCCACACTGCAGACATCGTAGTGATATGACTGAAAAATTGTTAAAGCTACATTTTAAATCCAAGACAAGATTAATAGAAATATGAAAATAAAGTCATTGCAGTCATATCCAGAAACTAACTTATGCATGTTTGATCTGGATCCAGGTTTCATATTGTCTTCAGTGGAGTTGAACCAGGAACGTTTACAGTAGTACCTCAGGTGCTTAAAACTGCCTATATTTGTTTATGCAAAATGTCTGTATGATCAGGTTGGTGCTTAACAGCATTTTCTGGAAATGGCATCCCACAAACAAAAACACATTGAAGACCAAGTTGACAATAAGCTTCTTAAAATGTTTCAGTAGTCACTGTTTAAACATTTCAAGAATCATATTGGGATCCTCAAAACCTTGTAATATTTAGAAAATTGGCTGGTTTATAGAGGTGACTTGGTCTGATTGGGACCAGTCTGCTGATGAAGCCAGATTGCTGAGGGGCTGGTTTTATTAAAATTCTATTCATTACTAGTTGTGCATATTTTAAAACTCATTATTTTTTTAAAATTATTTTATTTAATTTGATTATATCTAAGATTCATGTGTTTAGACTTTTGAAAATTTAAAATAAACATGTCTTTTGTCATTATTCTAACCATTTAACTTTTTGTCTTCTACATTTGTATTTTGCTTGGACTTGTAGACAAACCACGTCTTAAAATGACGGGTGTGAAGGACATCACTGTCAAAGCAGGACAGGAGTTCCGGATTGAGGTACCATACACAGCTGTTCCCAAACCTACAGCTACATGGAGCAAGGAACCTGGAGATTTGCCCACTATGCCTAGACTCACTACAACGGTTAGTAATGATTTATTTGGCATGATTTGTTTCTAAGGATTCCAGGCCTCAGATAACTCAACCATATCCCATTTTAAAATATTTCCTTATCATGGTGCATTACCATGTTTTGTTATTTAATCCAAAAATGTTCATTCCTGTTTGATTCAGCATAAAACATTGGTTCCAAAATGATAGGCCCAGGTTCCATTTTCAGTCATTGTATCCATTCCTGATTTAATCTTCACAGTGACAATAATACATAGTAAAACTTTATAATCGTATTTACAGACCAGTTTCATCTATTTTAAGAAATTTAAATGTTTGATCCCTGCCTTCTGAACAGTACACAATTTCTTGATAATTTACAAAACAAAATACAATAACTTTAGGTTTGAATCTGTGGAGCCAATATTTTTTATGAAATATAGTCAAATTCAGTACTATGATGCAGATTTTTAAGTGGTTGGATTAACTCAAGTAATTAAAGAAGTGAGATTTTAAATAACCTAGAAAATAAATTGTTTCCTTCATGTTCAGGTATTACATGTACCATGAGAGATGAATGTAAGTCATTTGAATAATGGGACTGTAAATGAGTTGGATTCATTTTCCTGTTATTTCCATATTTTTTTACTTGCTGATTCTGTTCAGAAATCCATTCCATACATGGTATATACGTAGAATTTGCTTGAGATTGCAACATTTTATACCTATTGTTGACTAATCTCCAGTCCTTTTCTGTGGGTGACAAAATAGCCATTATTTTATACACTAGAAAATACAGTGATCTGAAGCATATATTTTATGATTTGTTGACGTCTTGACATAAAAATGGGCCATCTTCATATCCAAAACATCCACTCATGTCCTGTCTTGGAACTTTTCATTTTCTTACATAAATATAAGTATATAA
Source organism: Megalonaias nervosa (assembly GCA_016617855.1). NCBI lineage: Eukaryota > Metazoa > Mollusca > Bivalvia > Unionida > Unionidae > Megalonaias > Megalonaias nervosa. The sequence continues at coordinate 113,128 of JAECUM010000786.1, forward strand.
AATATATTTATACTCTCTAAATATAAGTATAGAATTTATCTTATATACCTGCTAAAGAAATGGGAGCCAGGGTAGCTCAATCGGTTGAGTGCTGGACTCATAATCTTATGGCACAGGTTCAAGATCTGCCCCAGCCAGCTTGTTTCAACTGCCTTGGTGGTGTGTTCTTGGGAATGTCACTGAGCTCCCATGATGTGTTATAAGTGTAATTAAAGCCAACAAAAGCAAAGTAAACATACAAAAGATCTAAAGGAGACCCATCTTGTCTATTTTTTTGGTAACTTTGGCAGCATTTTTATCTAATCTCCAGTATTTTGTATTTTAGCTTTATAACATTTATACATTCTTGTGATTCTAAGCAACACGAGTCCATTGTATGTGTGAATCTTTTAAAACCAAAATCCCTTCCAGGTGAAGTTAACTAAAATGGGATTGTAATAAATGTAAATCCACAGAAATTTTTAATTCTAACTTGTTTGCAGTAGTGTAGCAATATTTATAGCCTGTTAGCTAATACATAGATAATTGATAGATACATACATAGATAATTGATAGATAGATACATACATAGACAATTGATAGATACATACCTACATAGAAAATTGATAGATAGATACATACATAGCTAATTGATAGATATATACATAGATAATTGATAGATACATACATAGATGATAGATACATACATAGATAATTGATAGAGACATACATAAATGATTGATACATAGATAATAGATAGATACATACATAGATAATTGATAGAGACATACATAAATAATTGATTGATACATAGATAATTGATAGATACATACATAGATAATTGATAGATACATACATCAATAATTGATAGATACATACATAGATGTTCCTGACAGCATTTGGATGGTACCTGAGTTTGTAGTTTTTATTCATAAGGGTTTAGTGTTAAACTGCTTTAAACTTGAGACTGATTCACTAATTTGTTTCTTCTTTAGAAATGAAGAAGTAATTTTAAAAGTCTTAATTAATTCCACTAACCTATTTTTTTTCAGTAAATATGGTACTCCCTTGTTATAAAGTGTTATCTGGGGTCCACAAGCTGACTGCATTATGTACAGAACCACTGCATAATGCAACAATAAAAAATGGGATGAAATGTGTGCATGTGTGTTAGAAGGGGGTTTGATTTTTTTTTTTTTTTTTAAGAACATTTATGTACACAAATATTTATTTGTAACTTCATGGTAATTATGCACTGGTAAATTAAGATATACTGTTTCTTCATTCATTTGAAGTTTTTAAGAGAGATGGGTTGGGTTTTGGCCTTATTCAGAGGTGAGCACTGAAGTAAAATAGGTAATATCTACATAAAATAATGTTGGGAGATAATATAGATGAGTTGTGTTTACAATACTACATAAGCCTGCTTATTGAAATGGTCAACTGTTAAGTTATTTTAGTCAGGTGAGTGATATTAGGACCACTTGCACCTCATGTTAGGTCCTATAATGACAGATTGTGTAGCATAGCGGCTTTCTTATATAAACATAATTAAACATTTAAAATTGTAGCTTCTGTAAGTGATTGTAGGAAGCATCAACACAATATTTTAACCTACATTCTTGTAAAATTATCATTTACCTTCGTATTTTTGCACAGATATTGGAAAGAAAACACCAAGTAGAGGTAGATAGAAACCATTTATTTTATATATACACAAGTAAAATCCGAATTCCATTACTTAATCACACCTTTTTTCATATCCTTGTACCAGTCTGAATTTATGCTGTTTTATTTCTACATAACATAAAACCAGACTGGCTAAGGTACAACTTGTGAACTGGTTCCCTGTTTCATTATCATGCTTACCAGTCATTCTGATCATGTTATATTCATTCCAAATTTAAGTTTATTGTCTTCCATAGGTTCTACAACCTTTTTTTTCTTTTAAGAATTCATATCTTTGGTATATTTACATTCATCAGTATATATTTTAAAGGAAATGACTCCATCAGATTTCTTCTTATGCACAGTATTGGTCGCCATTTCAAAGAAAACATGCTTTTGAAAGCTTGCCATTGCAATATATAACAAGTCATTGTTATCCCTTAACTTAGCCATTATTTCTTAAAAGTTAGTGTTATGCCTTAATTTAGCTGACATTTCTCTTATAAAAGAGTAATGATCCATATATTTTTTAAATTGAAAGTTTACACATATGCTGTATACATCATGACTTCCTAATTGGTCTTGCATCACATTTATGATGATTTACCTGACAGAATGAAAGAGAAAGAAAGATGATTCAATAATGCTGAATGATTTCCTCCATTGGTCATTTTATTATATTAGTTTTATACCAACATGGAATAAATGTATTTGTTATTTGTGTCTAAAGTTTACTTCAGCGCTATAGACTAGATGTCCCCTTCAAATTTTCTGAAAGAATATTTCCAAAATTAAAAATGGTAACTACAGATCTTAACACAGAAGTTCAGTTATTTAGAACAAGTGAATGAACGTCAGTTTTAATAGCAGTAATACATAACCCATCGCTGTTAAGTAGCTTACTCTCTTCATCTGTAAAACCTTGTCCATTTGATGTGAATACATCCTTCTGTAGAGTGCAGAATTGTTGATATATTGACACTTATTCTGTGACTCATGCAACATGATCCTTTAATAAAGAGTTTAACAACTGAATGTCTTATTTAGCTACAAAAAGGTAAGTAGGTGATTTTTTTTTGTTTAACTTGTGCTTTCCACTGGGTGTATATAGCACATACCATATACACACAGGTGAGTATTTGCAAGTGACCTATTGTATACATATTGTGGTCAGTTTTTCTCAGTTGCAGGAATTTTTATTTCAGGGAACAAAACACAGTCTGTTTGTATGTGTAGCCACAAAAAAGGCCCCTGGGATCCTCACCCCAACTACCTAATTTGTGCAAAATTCACACAGAAAAACCACTGTATTTTGTACATCATGGTCAACCAAAAACTAGAATCTGGCCAAGTGCTCCAGCATCCCAGAAGATTATGGGACCAGTCTCTTCGGAGGCAGGTGGGGCCCCTACAGAAGAAGGGACAGACTCCACAACCACGAGGAAGGAAGAGCTGAGCACTTCACACATTAAGAGGAGCAGTGCTGCTCCCTTCCATGAGGGAGGAGAAGCACCACATCCCTTTTATCCTGGGTAGAATGTTGTACCCTCCTGCAAAAAGGAACAGCACCACATCCATCACACCCTGAACAGGGTGTTACACCATCCCACAAAGGAGGAGCAGCACTGTGCCCCCTACAGTGGTGGCTCAGAGGAATAGGGTTCTTACAGCTCAATGTACCCTGACCAGTCATTGACCAGTGACCAGTCATCATCTGGTCACTGGTCAGCTTGTACCAGTGACCAGTCAGGTCATGCTGGTCACTAGTCAACATACAGAGGCCTCTTGGTATGGTAATTTCTGTTGGGCTGAGTCACCACCCCTCCCTCTTTCCTCCATTGACTGTCACATCCTATCTACAAATGGAAGTTTGCCTGCAAGTTTCAGACTAGGAAAGGGGATTGGATCAGAGTCCACCCCACCCCCAACTTACTGTTATTTCTATGAAGCTTTATGGGATGTGGAGCCTACCACTTCTAGGGAATTTATTCTTTATGCCATCTAGAACTAATGGATCCAAGTAGAGCTGATGCTGATCTGCCACCAGCCGTTCATCAGGTGGTATCAGCCAAGAAGGCTAGAGGCATGTCGTCATCAATGCCATCCAGAAAAGGTCACTGGTCTCATCTTCTCACTGGAGGTTCTAGAACACACACGACCCTTACTCACCACATGGAGTTACAGGCAATGGTGCTGAAACCCTATGTATACTCAGCCCCCAACAACATACTGGGGCCCAGCCATTCCCTGTCCAGAATGTACTAGATGTTGATGATGATATGTCTGTCCTTGTCAACTCCAATGAGTCTGATGTTTAATCAGCCTCATTAATGCCTCTTGTCAGGCCCTCAACCTCTTTTCAGTTGGATGAAGAGAAGGTCTAGCATGTTGATACATATTTGTGCTGAAAACCATCAGGTGCACAGTCCAAGAAGATTATTTCAGGTTTGGAAAAGATCTCAGGGACCCAAACTCAACCAGATCTTCTGATTCTTCCGCATTTGTCCATGACTGAGAAAATCTCTCAGAGGACATCTGAAGATGGATGCATGGCAGAAGAGGGTATAGTCCCTAGGCGTAGCCCCCCTCCTTCCTTAGGGAAGGAAAGGGGGATTAGAGAACTTAATTTCTGGAGTCATCAGCAACCATGCCCTTAATTTGATGGCTGAGGAAGAGTTTTTCTAGACTGCAAGGGTGCCTCAACAGAGTAAGTGGTCTGTGTGTCATGGTCTCCTTGCACAACATGTCTGTCATAGTGTGATATCAAAGAGACACACATGCCCCTTCTCTTTGTGTGGATGTCTGGAACCTCCTTCATGGGTAAATTTGGAAAACATCACACTAAGTTTGCCACTTTCCAGGCAAGAAGAATATAATATCAGACAATGTCAATGTTTGGCAAAATAGTACTCATGGAATGGTCTCTACAATGCCTTGTAACAGAGTCCATTTTCACCCTGTGGGGAAAGCCTTAGGTGGATTTGTTTGTGATGAGGCTCAACCATAGACTTTCCTTTTAAGTCTCTACAGACCAAATGGCATGGGCAGTAGATGTGTTCAGCTTCTGGTGTGACTGTCTGTTCACGAAAACTTTCCCAGTGTTCTGACTTACTATAAGTTCTGCAAAAAGTCAGAACATCCACTGCTCATTTCATCCTCATAGCCCCACTGTGGCTCCAGTTATTATAGTTCAACAATCTTCCACACCTGCAGGTATAGCAAGCCAGGTCCTTCCCCAAAGGAGGGATTTTCTGACACAACACAGGAGCTCCCTCTACACAACAGCCCTCATATTTTCCACCTTGACACTTGGCACGTCTCAAGAGATTTTCTTTCAAAACAAGTTTTTGGGCCCAGTTTGCCAACTGCATCATCCTGCTGGCCAGGAGAGATTCTGTGTCCAAGATTTATGTTGCCAGATGGAAGATCTTCTGGATTTATGCAGTACAAAACGTGTTGATCCTAGCAGTCCCTCAATGAGGTCAGTTGTTGATTTCAATTTGTTTCATTTCTTGAACAAAGGATGTTCAATTTTGACTATCGAAGGCTATGGAGCCTCCACTTCCAACACATCCAAATTGTCTCAGGGTGTGGCAGTTCAGCTTCACAATTTGCAGATCTCATTAAGTATTTTGAGCTGCAGAGAATCGGTCATGTGGTTTGTGGTCTTTACTGAAAACCCCTATGAGCCATTGAGTGAGGCTTCCTTCCATGACCTTCAATGGAAGACCGTATTTTTACTTGGCATTTGCAAGAAGATGGAGTGAGCTTCATGCCTTGTCTATCAACACTGGCTGCCTCCATTTAACAGCAATTACAATTCTGTTTCCCTCCTTTTCCAAACAGGATTTTTAGCCAAAAATCAACTACCTTTAGTAGGTCCACTACTGATAGGGATTCCCAGTCTCAATCAGATCTGTGCTGGAGATGATCAAGATAGGCTTTTGTGTCCCCGTAGGGCACTGTGTTTCTGCCTTAATACCACCAGAGGAAAAGGGAAGGGCTGACTTCTTATTCTTCCTCATTAGGGCTCAGTTGATATTTTGGCCACAATCGAAAGAGCTTTAAGTTCCTTACTGATGGAGATATTTCCTTTATGAAACTAAAAGCCCATGAGGTTTGAGCCATGTCACGTGTCTGCCGAAATAATTCTTCCTTGGAGGATGTCATGAAGGCAGCATTTTTCCCAATCACCGACTACCTTCTCCTTTTACCTGCACTCTTTAGGGAAACAGAACAAAAGCATTTTCTCTCTGTGATGCATAGAGTTGCAGCACAACATATAACCCAAAGAAACACTAACATACAGTAAAGCTTATTTCTCCCCCAAATGGTACATTCCATTTTTCTGTGTTTTTAATCAGTTTTTAACACATCAACAAACCCATCTGGTTATGCATTATTGCCATTAAAATTTAGTGTATGTGTGTGTGTGGGGGGGTAAAACTAATTTTAATTATGTAGTACTTACCTGTTGCTATTGCTAAATACCCTCCAAAACACTGCTCTGATGTCTTGGCATAATCTTTGTTTATGGCCAAGTGGTCTAAGTGCTTGCCTTTACCAATCACTACCATCTCACCTCTGTCTGCATGGGTTCAAGTCTCAGGCTTGGCCAATGTGGGTATCTGGGAAAGCTTGCCAGTAGCTTCCTGTAGGTCAGTGATTCTCATTGGTGTTTTCCCTTGTTCTTCCTCCACCAAATATACTGGCTGCCATGTATAGCCTATCATGTGCTGAAAAAGGGCATTAAACCCAAAACAACAAGAACATTAGGAGAGGAATGGGGTGGTGAAAAGCTAAGAGCTCAGGGTCACAGGGATTGCTTAGGCATGCTTGATTTCGGCTGCAGCAACATCACCACAGCTCAGATGATAAATCTGAGGTATTTTTTGACTGAGTTGGAATGCAAGTATCAGTTATTTGATTTATCTGGTAAGACTGTTTAAACTTAGCCATGTCTTGATAGGATTGGAAGATGCTAATCCGCTGATCCCAAAAATAGAGTTGCATGTTAACTGAAATTGGGAACCAGTTTAAAGACTTGACTGCTCTTGTGCAGTTTAATTTCTGCAATGATAACCATTTTAAAGGACTTTATACTTGTGTATATAATGGTGGAATGTTTATTTATGTTATATCCCTCTTCTTTTCCATTATTTTTTCTTTTTATTTTATTTTCATATTGTTAATGTATAATGAGGCTGTGTCACTATTGTAACATACTAATCGAAACAGTGGAAAATGTATGTTTTGGCATCATTTATAAAGTCCCTATTACCCAAAAGGACATCAGTTTTAATAACAACTGCTACAAACTTAATATTATTCTTATAATATTTGTATTTATTATCACAGAATTAAAATCTGTCCTTAATTATTTAACTGCTTCATAGATGGTTTTTTGTACTTTCAGCATATTCTATTCCTTGGCAAATATTGTGGACAAAAAAGTGAATTTAGAATTTGCTAGAGACAGTACAAAAAAAGTGAGGAAGAGGGAAATAAATAAAATTTTCTTCTAATAAATTACTTGAGGAAAATGTAATTTTTGCTGTATTAATTAAAGACACTGATCATCTAAACATTGTTTTATAATATTGAATTTGTTGAAATATTTGAAAATGTAAGACACTTTGTATTTAGGCTCAGAAACAGCTTGATTTTCAATCCTGTGGAGGAATACACATGACATATCAAAAGCTTCAAGTGCTTAAACATTTTTCAATTGAAAGTTATATCATCAAGTTTTATCTCCTAAAATTTGGATTTTAATCAACATTCCATTCCTGATCTTGAAACATGAGCATTTCATTTTTGTTCTTAGGGAGATACTAATATTTGCATTTCATTCAAACTTTGATCAAACCAAGGACAATAAGATGTGTATGTTCATGAATCATTTTCACTCTGTTATTTCTTGGTGTATTAGTCATATTAACAAACTACTAATTGCTACATTATCCATATAAAAGCTAGTGCTGCATTGGGTGGGACCAATGAAATGTTATTTTGGACTTCTGACAAGAATATTTGCAAATTATTGTGCATGCAGACTCTTCCTACATAATGGTGAAAGCATCCCAAATGCAATGAATGACATTAAAATGTTAATGGTAAGTGAACAAATATTTTTCAGGAAGATTAAACTTATGCACTGTTTCAAACAATATGGCACCATTATATCTTAAGAAAATATTTCAAGCATGGCCAATAATGTAAGAACAGAATCCAAAAAGAAATCAGAGAAATACAAATATGAAAGTATTTAATTATAATCTAATTCACTGGATGAAAAGTTGAACCTGTTCCATTTAACCAATATAAAGTATAAATTCTCAAACCTTTCACTTTGTTGTCTCACAATTTGTGTACTGTATATATATACAGCATACCTAGAAGGAGCATGTTCTTACAAAATTTTCTGTTTATTATGCCCATATATACATGTAGCTTACTAGAATTATTATTGTCTTTTTGATGCGGGGGTCATATGAATTTTTGTAAAAAGAAAATTTATTAATTTTTTTTTCTTCTTTTGTATAGAATGGGTTCAGAATAGTATGTTCCTTTATTGTGTATGCAGATTTTAACTAGCAGGACCTAAATAAAAATTATGACAGTCTGACATCCAATATGGTCGCTATAGCAGGCGTCTTACAAATCTTTTTATCAGAACTCTTCTTTAACAAAAATTCATAATGACAGTAGATTTTCACCGGGAGACTTCTTATGATGTCCAGTTGAGCTTAATGAAAGCGACATCCACTATAGCTGCCATAGCAGCCGTCCTGAAAGTCTTGTTGTCTCTACTCATTTCCAAATGGATGGCTATGTCACCATGGGGTTTTCACCAATAGACTCCTTATGATATCACATTGGTCCTAAGTGAAAATCGTTCCAGTCATACATCCAACATAGCTACCATGATGACTGTATCAAAAGTCTTGTTGTCACTACAAGCCCTGAATATGATCATTACAACATGGGGTTTTAATCAAAAGACTTCTAATGATGCCCACTTTGCCCGAAACAAAAATGGTACCAAGCTGACATCCAATATGTGTACCGCAATATCAAATTTGCAAATCTTGGCAATGAAGAATATCAGAAGTGTTTTCTAAACTTGACAGTTTAAAGGAAGAAATGGTCTTATCTTGAATTTGTACAAATTCAAGACACCCAGTAGAGAGTCAGTTCTGTCAAGGGACTGCTTGGAATATCTTGTTTTCCTTGCAGAGTTTAGTTTAATTTTAAAAAAATGATCCTTAAAATAACATGGCTATTAAGTTGTGAGCTTGAAAAAAGGTATCATATCCACTCTCTTATATCAGGTCCAAAAGCAAACAACATAGACCCTGATCATCCATTGCATAATGCACTGCCAGATCAGGGCCTGTTGTTTGTTCTTCTGATTACTCCTGATAAACTGCATAGATCTGTATCTCCTGGCACATTATGTGATAGCAGATGTGGGTCTATGAAGTTTGCAGTTGGATCCAACCTGTAAGCAAGTACGTATGGTAAGTACGCTTCAGGATAAACTTAAATGCTGTGACATGTATTTTAGCGTGAACTTTTTATCATTACTGGGTTTTCCCATTCAGTGTAACATGCCATGTATCTTAGCATGAATTCTTGTATAATTATTGAATTTTTCCATTCAGTGTAACATGTATCTTAGCATGAACTAACTCTTGTATCATTAATAAGGATATTCCCATTCAGTGCAACACAGTTACCATTTTAAGTAATTACTTACGAAACTCCAGTTTATATTTTAAGATGATAAAAAAGGCTTTTACTTGAACTCCGAAAAAAAATATTTGGCAAACACAAGGCAAAACTTATGCTTAGAAATGGAATATTACAGTATGAAGTCCATTCTAATGATGGAAGATTCTATATACATGATATTGTTTTCAGCTTCCACAAGACAAGGCAGTTCTTGTATGTATGAAGGCTGAGCGTGGGGATTCAGGCACCTATAAACTGACTCTAAAAAATCCATCTGGTGTTGGAGAGGGCTCTGTCAATGTTATTGTCCTGGGTAAGCAGTTTTCTTTTACATCTTTGCCTCTGATTTATTGATTAATTGATAGTTTTCATTTCTTGATTTATATGAGTGCTCATTCACTGGCTTCTCTGAGATAATCATCAAAACCATATACTGTATTTACTATAGGTAATGGCAGATTTATCAGCCTTTCTGATGGTATTTCAGTCCTATTTATATAAGTATTCTAAACACTTGGTTTGCAAACCAGCATTATCATCATTAGTGTGAGTTCAGGTTTGAAAACTGGTATTATTATTAGTGACAGATCTGGTTTGAAAACAAGTATTAACATTAGTGTCAGTTCAGGTTTGAAAACTGTTATTAACATTAGTGACAGTTCAGGTTTGAAAATCAGTATTGCCATTAGTGTCAGTTCAGGTTTGAAAACCAGTATTACCATTAGTGACAGATCTGGTTTGAAAACCAGTATTAACATGAGTGACATCTGGTTTGAAAACCATTATTACCATTAGTGACAGATGTGGTTTGAAAACCAGTATTAACATGAGTGACATCTGGTTTGAAAACCATTATTACCATTAGTGACAGATGTGGTTTGAAAACCAGTATTAACATTAGTGACAGGTCTGGTTTGAAAACACAAACCAATATTAACAATAGTGACAGATCTGGTTTGAAAACCAGTATTATCATTAGTATCAGTTCAGGTTTGAAAACCAGGATTACCATTAGTGGCAGATCTGGTTTGAAATCCAGTATTACCAGTATTGACAGATCTGGTTTGAAAACCAGTATTATCATTAGTGACAGATCTGGTTTGAAAACCAGTATTACCAGTAGTGACAGATCTGGTTTGAAAAACAGTATTACCATTACTGACAGATCTTGTTTGAAAACTAGTATTGCTGTTAGTAACAGATCTGGTTTGACAACCAGATTGCCTTTATTTACAGATCTGGTTTGAAAACCAGTATTACTGTTAACAGATCTGGTTTGAAAACCAATATTATCATTAGTGTCACCTCAGATTTGAAAACCAGTATTACCATTAGTGACAGATCTTGTTTGAAAACCAGTATTACCATTATTGACAGATTTGGTTTGAAAACCAGTACTATCATTAGTGACAGATCTGGTTTGAAAACCAGTATTACTGTTAGCAGATCTGGTTTGACAACTAATATTATCATTAGTGTCAGCTCAGGTTTGAAAACCAGTATTACCATTAGTGGCAGATCTTGTTTGAAAACAAGTATTACCATTATTGACACATCTGGTTTGAGAACCTGTATTATCATTAGTGACAGACCTGGTTTGAAAACCTGTATTACTGTTAGTGACAGATCTGGTTTGAAAACCATTATTATCATTAATAACAGATCTTGTTTGAAAACAAGTATTGCCATTAGTGACAGATCTGGTTTGAAAACAGCATTATCATTAGTATCAGTTCAGGTTTGAAAATCAGTATTACCATTAGTGACAAATCTAGTTTGAAAACCAGCATTATCATTAGTGACAGATCTGGTTTGAAAACTAATATTACCATTAGTGACAGATCTTCATCAGCCTGCTCCTTCAGGTGCATTTTAAAAAATTTATAAGGCCATTTGGCCTTAAAAAAAACTTGCCACCGAAAAGTCTAGACTTGTTCTTAAAATGTCCTGGACATCTATGAAAGTGTTGTTTTTAAACTGTGATTCTTCATATGTCTTTTGACAGTTTTTAAAAAAAAAATTGTTTTTACTGCTCGAATGTATCATATCAACTGCTATTGTGTTGCTAATCATAGAGCTTTCATTAAGTGAAAAAAGTATAATATTTTTTATACTTAGATGCTGGTCTTAATTCGTAATGTTGAAGTTTTTGCTCATGGTTTTTCAGACAAACCAGGGCCACCTGCAGGACCATTGGAAGCCTCAAATATCAAAGGTGAATCACTCACCCTGTCGTGGAAACCACCTAAAGATGATGGTGGTGTAAAGGTCAACAATTACATTGTAGAGAAACGTAAAGAGGGCACAAATCGCTGGACAAAAGTCAGTAGCTTCCTGTCGACTCCAGAGTGTGAAGTGCGTAATCTTGAGCCTGGTGAAAAATATGAGTTCCGTGTGTCTGCAGAGAATGATCAGGGAGTCAGTGAGCCACTGGAGACAGTTACTCCGATACTGGCCAAACTTCCATATGGTATTATATTTATTTCAATTTATTGACATGATTCTTCATTATTGATACTTAGCAGCATGTAAAACTTTATGCCCCTTCCAGTGTATGGCACAAAGAAAATGATAACAACAGCACTCATTATATCCCTATTATTTGCAAAAGTCTCCATAAGAGGAGATGAAATATCCAGCATATCAAACCTTTATCGATCTTTTCTTGTTTTGACCTTAGAATGATATGTGTCTGCAGTTTTATCTCATTTATTTCATTTTCATTTTCTAAAATTGGGTAATGACATCATTTTTATAATCTATCTGTATCATAATGAAAGCTTTTTTACATTTTTTGTCAGGAAATGAAAGGAGTTCTTGATAGTTTGAAATTGCATGTTTAAGTTGACAGTGATAAAAAATGCAAGAAATGCAGTGAGAGAAACACACCCCTAAGAATAATCACAGGTTTTGTTTGTGGTGATCCATATAAAATTTATATTATTGATAATGTATAAGTAAAGCATTTATACTCATTATAACTACAAATTTTATTCTTTTCTCAAACTATAGACAAGCCAGGTGCCCCTGGTACACCTAAATGCAAGGAGACCACTGAAGACTCCATCACATTGACCTGGACCCCACCCAAGAATGATGGAGGAAACCCAATTAAGGGATATGTGATTGAAAAGAGAGAAAAGGGAGATGACAAGTGGACAAAGTGAGAAAAGTTTGAAATACTTCTTGTTTGATCAATCGGCAAATAATAAAATAACTTTAATTTCAATGGTAAAGACCTCCATAAGTGTATGTACAATATTTTTCCGATATACTTCTCCATTTTTAAACCAGTATTTTGACTTAAAAATTTAAAGATGTTGGATTGAGGATCATAATCATCTTTTGAATAAATGAAAGCCCCAGGGATTAATTTTGGTATCTACTTAGTCATCCTAATTGGAAAGTTGTATAGACATCAGGTTTTCATCAGAAGATTTCTTATGATGTGTGATCCTTAGTGAAAATGGTATGGATCTGACCTCCTATTAGGCCACATTGGTAGCCATGCTCAAAATCTTGTTATCTTTTACCTCTGCAGGAAATGGCTATATTGACATGAGATTTTCAACACAAGACTTTTTTTGATGTGCAGCAGTTGGTTCAGATTGAAAATTGTGCCAATATGACATCCAGTATGTTCATTACAATGGCCATCTTGAAAATTTTGTGATTGTTACTCCTCCTGAACGAATGGTCATATCGACATATAGTTTTCACCAAAAGACTTCATATGTCTACTTGGTCCTATATGAAAATTGTGCCAATCTAGTATGATAGCCATTTTGAAATATCTTATTGCTTAAGAATATTAGAGAAAATCTTAAGATTATTAAAGAAAATTAACCACTCAAAGTTAAAAGGAAGAAAGGGTCTTTTCATTTGTCTTGATTTCTGATAAATCTTTTCAGCCAGTAGAACATCAGTCCTTTCATAGTTATTTGAGCAATTTCATAAATAGTTTTTTGCCTAATGTCTGTACCTGAAAAAAAATTATGTTTTCCAGGGCAAACTTTACTGATATCCTTGACAACGAGTTCACAGTAAAGGGTCTGCAGGTGGGTAAGGAGTATGAATTCCGTGTGGCAGCCGTTAACACTGCTGGTGTTGGAGATTTTAGTACTGCTTCCAACAGCATTAAGGCATTGCCACCACCAGGTGAATATATGCAAATACTTTTCTCATTACTTGGATGTTGATATTAATTTTTTTATGCCCCAGGCCTGAACATAGCCATGTCCATATAGCCTTATGCATGCTTGTCTGTTTGTTCATTCATATTTCTGCCCATCCATAAAGCCCATCTATTTGTTCCTTCATATCTCTGCACAGCCATAAAGCCCATATATTTGTTCATTCATATTTCTGTCCAGCCATAAAACCATCTATTTGTTCTTTCATATTTCTGCCCAGCCGTAAAACCTATTTATTTGTCAATTCATATTTCTGCCCAGCCATAAAGTCCATCTATTTATTCATTCATATTTCTGCCCATGTACAGTTTTCATATTTTAGTTAGTCCACCACTTCGCCTGCTAGTGTGACCACTGTACCTAGTTAGTTAGTGAATTAGTCTATATTTTTAAAGAAAATGGTGCCAAATGTTAAGTGAAATGCTTTACAGTGTGAGTTGTGGATATTATATGATGGAAAATGTTAGAGCAGATGGATCTTTTCAAACTTCAAAACATGTCAGATCAGAAAAATAGACAAATCAACACTGCTTTACAAACTTTAAAAGAAGAATTTGAGAGTAATGTAATACAGCACTCTGAGCACCTGACCATGGTCATTGCAGAATTCCAGTTCACAATCATTCAGCGAAAGTTACACATGTAAACTAGTTGTAGTGGGTGCTGAATATAAATAATTTGTTAGTATATTTTGTGTTTGTTTTCTGGTTCTAATCCAAATCAATTTCGCCCTTTGTGACAAGAATTTTGATCAGCTGCAGAAAACCAGGTTAGTCATTAAAATGTATCTTTGTATACATGCTGTAATTCTGGCATGTAATATATAGATGACACTTTTTATGCCCAAATTATGCTTGTTTGCCACTTATAATAGCAATAATTATACCTCTCGGGGGGTTGGCTTGTATGATACAGCCATACAGCCCATCTATTTGTTCCTTAATGTTTCTGCCCATGCAGCCATAAAGCCCATCTATTTGTTCATTCATGTTTCTGCCCAGCCATAAGGCCCATCTATTTGTGAATTCATATTTCTGCCCAACCATAAAGTCCATCTATTTGTCAATTCATGTTTTTGCCCAGCCTTAAAGCCCATCTATTTGTTTCTTCACATTTCTGCCCAGCCATAAAGCCCATCTGTTTGTTCATTCATATTTCTGCTCAACCATAAAGCCCATCTATTTGTTCTTTCATATATCTGCCCAGCCTTAAAGTCCATCTGTTTGTTTCTTCACATTTGTGCCCAGCCTTAAAGCCTGTCTATTTGTTCTTTCATATTTCTGCCCAGCCATAAAGCCCATCGATTTGTCAATTCATATTTCTGCCCAGCCATAAAGCCCATCTATTTGTTCATTCATATTTCTGCTCAGCCATAAATAGATTTAGAAAGCACTGCTCTTGTAGGTGTCAATGGATTGTACTATTATGATCTTGCTTCATGGTTTAGTCAAAATGATCTGACTAGTTTTGCAAGAGTTAACTCCTTCTTGTTTGAGCATAATGATCTGATGCTATGGGATTATCTGCATTTTGAACTCACTGCTGGTCTTTCCTTCTCTTAATTTTCTAAATATGTAGTAAATTTTAAATCCCTCAGTTTGCTTTTCTGTCACTTTACAGCAACTGTTCTGTTTTAAGGCTAGAATAAAGGTTTTGCATCATCTGCCATGATCTGATCCCTAACAGAGTGAAAATTGATGAGGATATGTAAGATGCTGTTATACATGTTATTGATTAATTTTTAGAAAATAGGAGTACACAGAATGTATGAAATTTAAATTGAATAAATACTTCTATGTGGCATATACATTTTGTAAAAAATATTGGATGACTAGAATTGAATGTTACATAAAGATGTTGAAACAGTACAGAACAACACTGAGCTCAAGGTCTTTGTGACATACTGTTCAGCTTGCAAGGGTTCCTCTTAAAAAATAAAAAAAGATGATCTTACAACAAACTATGTCATTCTTAACAACAAACTGTATCACCCCGGTCATCCATTTATGGGGAGACTTGGTAGTATAGTTGGTAGTAGAGCATCAGACTTGTTAGGCAAAGATTGCTGGTTCGATACCTACCCAGGTCAACCACCTCAGTTTTATCCTTGTTAAAGACAATTAGCTGACATTTCCTTTTCATGATATAGTAAATCATATGCTCAAAATGCTGTTAAAACCAACCAACTTCTTTCAGTTGCCCCAAAAATTGGAGCGGACTTTGTAGGTGGTCGAGATATCACAGTGAAGAAAGGAGAACCATTCAAGATAGTAATACCGTATACTGGAAGTCCTGTACCAACGGTAGCGTGGAAGAAGGTAAGTCAGAGATAAATGGTTACCATGGGTTAAATATGTGGATTATTATTTTACAAAAAATACACAGGTAAAATTTTGGATTATTTCCTAAAGTCTGTTGTCCAAGCTTGCATTACTGTTGCCTGCCTAGTCAGCAAACTTTGTTTATGCCCCACTGCCTGAACCAGGGGCATATGCATTCATTCTTGTCTGTCCATATGTCCATACAGCCATACACCCCAAACAGTTTATAGCAAGATTTTGCAAAACCACTTGATTCAGACAAATGAAAGTTGGTAGGCATATTTTTTATTCACATGTAAATGACCTGATAAGATTTTCATGCTGTTAGAAAAATTTGTCCGTTTTATTTAAAATTTCCTAACTTTACAGACAGAGACCTTTTTCTGTTGTGGAGGCATAAATGTTTCACAGATACAGATCTAATCTTTAGTTGTGATAATGCATCTAAAGGTATTTTAACATTAGTGTGAATGTACATTGTCATCACCCAGGTTCAAGGTCAGAGGTTACAGCAGTAAAAACTGATAAACTGTTAAACATTTAATGTAGGATTATGACTTAATGATTCTTCTTGTGATGCAGAACTGCACAGGGAAACCTTTATTTTCTATCATCTTTCTGTATATGTTTAAAATACATCAGAAATATGATAACTGCATTGTATTAAAGAAATTCATGCCATTTTAAGTTGTTTTACTGTTACAAATATATTGACATTGTTGAGAGGACCCTGGTAAAACTCGCTTTGCTGAACTTCCAGTAAAATTTATTTTATAAAGCATAATAGTTCCCAGTCAATAATTGCTACAGTTTTGTCAGTTTAGGATATTTGCAAAAGAAAACCTTTCTTGGTATGCTCTTTTGCAATTAGCATATTGTATAACTAAGTTCCATTATTGTACATAACATTTTAATGAATTTGGTTACGTCACTGAATCTTAAATTGTATATGTTGTATCGTTTTCATAGTTCAGGTATAATGTAGGCACAATTTTTATTTTCATGGTAAAGTAGAAGCTTTAAAAGATGTAGATTGTAAGAAATACAATCACCTAAGTGATGAAATTTAATCATCTATTGGATGTATATGACAGTTTTTCTGCCTCTGTTAATTTTTCAGTTTCACATCTCTGCTTGTTATGTAAAATTCAGTATTAATTATTTTCATTTAACTTGGCTTGGCATGCTGTTTTGAAATATTTTATATGGATCTAACAGTAGATGCCATCCTTTAAAAAGTATGATATTTAATTAGGTCCTTAGAAATTAGCACAATCAAACATTTTTAAAAATGGATGTGCTGCAGACCCCACATTTTTAAGTTTTTGGTTGAGCTTTCAAGGTTTTAGCAGCAAGAGAATATTGGGAGAACATGAGTCGTTCCAATTTATTTTATTTCATATTTTGAAATAAAGAGGCTTCATTGTAATGGTAAAATTCATTTGTATTATTATGCATTTCAGGAGGGATACCCTGTTCTTGAAGGGAAAACAGTGAAGTTTGAGTCCACTCCAAATGAGATCAGACTGTTGAACAGCTCAGCGGACAAATCTGATGCTGGCAAATACATTGCCACTCTCACCAATGAGAAGGGCTTTGACACAGCCAGTATTAATGTAAATGTTGTAGGTGAGTAGTATTTTCATTCTTGAACGATGCGCCTGCCTTGCTGAAGATACAGTGAGCCTTCATTATGAATCCCCTCGATATCAGAAATGGTCATGAATCTTAATAAATTTGTAAACTTTTGTTTTATTATTTTACTTATTTTATTGCACATAATTTTTAGTTCTTGGATAATATAAACCAGTTTTAAATTGGGTTCACATCGTTAAATGCCCTACTTTTGTGTTGTATTGACTGTTTTGACATAGTCTTGTATCAGTATCTATCAGAAGAAAATAACTTCAATTTTACCAGGAGCCACTTCATTTGATCCCATGAGCAGAAGGAGTACATGAACCACTTTGATGGCTCCCATAAACAAGCATTGTAATGCATTGTAATGAGGGAGTGCAATATGAAGTCATGTTCATGGCTTCCATAAACAAGCATTGTAATGCATTGTAATGAGGGAGTGCAATATGAAGTCATGTTCATGGTTTCCGTAAACAAGCTTTATTATGAGGGAGCACAACACATGTCATGTTTATGGCTCTCACATGCAAGTTTTGTAATGAGGGAACACAACGTAAATCATGTTGATAGTTTCCATAAACAAGCTTTGTAATGAGGGTGCATAATACAAGTCAGGTTCATGTCTCTCACAAACAGTCTTTGTAATGAATGAGTACAACATGCATAATGTTCATGGTTTCCATAAACAAGCTTTGTAATAAGGTTTCCATAAACAAGATTTGTAATAAGGTTTCCATAAACAAGCTTTGTAATAAGGTTTCGTAAACAAACTTTGTCATAAGGTTTCCATAAACAAGCTTTGAAATAAGGTTTTGTAAATAAACTTTGTAATAAGGTTTCCATAAACAAACTTTGTAATAAGGTTTCATAAACACACTTTGTAATAAGGTTTCCATAAACAGGCTTTGTAATGAGGGAGCACAATGAGTCATGTTCATGGCTCTCATAAGCAAAATTTTTAGCGAGGGAGCACAACAAGTCATGTTCATGGCTCTCATGAGCAATGCTTGGTAAGGAGGGAGCACAACATGAGTCATTTTCAAGGCTGTCATGGGCAAGCTTTGCAATGAAAGAGCACAACATGAGTTATGTTCTTATCTCTCATGAGTAAGCTTTGTAAAGGGGGTGGCACAACATGAGCCATGTTCATGACTCGTGAGCAAGCTTTGTAATATGAGCCCAACAAAAATCATGACCGTGGCTATCATGAGCCAGCTTTGTATTGAGGGAACGCAATATGAGTCATTACCCATGGCTGTCATGAGCAAACTTTGTAACAAGGAGCACAAATGAGTCATGTTCATAGCTTTCATGAGCAAGCCTTGTGTAGAGAGCACTGTATTTTTTTTAATATGCTATTTTTCTGTACCCTCGTGAGATACAGCTTGTCCACATACAGAAGTCGGCAGTTGAAAATTGATGCCCTAAATATAAAGAAGATTCAGGTTCTCCTCAAGCTTTCTTTAACTGATCACCACTTTAATGGTTTATCAAAAGTCTTAAAATTAAACCCCTGATCGTGTTAATTCACTGTCTAGTATGGAACCCTCACTAGAAGGAACAATTCATATGAAAAACATACATTGCACATGTTTACACATATATTACATACATTGTACATGTTTTACATATCTTAAATCTCTTTGTACAATTTCCTTGTGTGTGTGTGTGTGTGTGTGTGTGTGTGTGTGTGTGTGATTTCTGTGCATATCTTAGAAAAGCCCAAAACTCATTATTTTTAACTAAAAACTACCTAGACAATTGGCACGTCTTGCCAGGAAACAAATGCCAAAATGTAACTATTAAGTTTTATTGTAATACTTTCTTCAGATACTCCCTCCAAACCTGAAGGACCTCTTGAAGTCTTAGACATGACCCCAGACAGCTGTGTACTCAAGTGGAACCCTCCAAAGGTAAGCATCAAGGCTTTTTCTTCTTTAAATTTGTATAGACATCATATTATCTTTTTTGGGAATATGAGGAAGCCAGTTTTGGCAAGGTTGGCTTCATATTGGAATATAATGTAACTTGGACTACTTATCTGCATGTCACTCTCTGTCTGTTATACTCAAATTAGCAACTCAAAGATTCAGCTCAGACAAAACTAAGATTTTTTATCTTGGCTGAAAAAGCATTCTGATGAAGAATTTGAAAGAAAATTGTATTACTTCTGCTGAAGTAGTCATCTTTGTACAGCAGAAATATAGAACACGTCATTTATACAGGTGTAAAATCTTGACCATTTTAGGAGGATGGAGGTTCACCAATCACAAACTACATTATTGAGAAGCAGGATCAGCGCACAGGAAAGTGGGAGGGTGTCAGCCGGTTTGCTCGTAGTACCAGCCAAGAGGTTTATGGTCTTGAGCCAGGCCATGACTACAAATTCCGTGTCTCAGCAGAAAATCAGTATGGGGTCAGTGAGCCCCTTGAGACGCTGCAAGCTACCACTGCTCAGCATCCTTTTAGTAAGTTACTCATCATATTGTATTGATCACATATGTAACTGGAAGAAAAAAATGATTTTGAATTCAAAGGCAGAATCGTGAAGGTTAAAAAAAATTCTGATTTGTTCCAGCAGACATTTGAACTTAGCAAACAGTGTATGATTGCTCTTGATACATGACCAATTAGCAAATAAATTAATTGTTTACAAGTAAATGTACAAAACTGTGTTAGGAATAATGAAGTGACGTGTACTGAGGATAATCGGTTTCTGCATTTTAGTACAGTAACACACATCATTCACTCTGGAGTTGATGTTAGATTATTAAATTATACAATTTTGTTTACTTTTAAAAGTCTTTACAACAGGTGACATTTTTGTGTAACCACCATGGCAGTGTTAAGGGCATAAGTATTAGAGTCCATCTGTCCATCACACCTTTGATTAGATTTTGTATTTGGGCCAGTTTTAGGAACACATTGGTGGGGCATCTGTGTTCAGTGAACACATTTCTAATTCTTATTAATTCACATATGTAAGTCTTGTCAATACATGGGCCTATTATGGGATAGCATGTTTATACGGTCAGTTTTAATTATTAGTAGTTTATAGACTTAAAGATAGAAAACAAACAATTTAAGAACAAAATATTCATGTTAACTGCATTTTTTTTCATTTATTTTCATTACACTGAGTAATGTGGTTAGCAGGTTTTGCCAGAAATTTATGTCTTCCAATATTTTTTTTTCCAGCTGCCCCAGATGCTCCTGGTAATGTAACAGCAGCAGATATTGATGAAGATTCTGTAACACTTAACTGGACAAAACCCAAGAACGATGGAGGTCGCAAGATCAAAGGCTACGTTATTGAATATAAGGAGCCATCAAGTGGTCGTTGGAAGGAGGCCAATAATTTCCCTGTCAATGACACATCATTCAAGGGTAGGAATGGAGCTATTGATAAATCGCCTAACTCTGCATGTCTATTACTGCCTGTCAGTCATTGTTTATTACACATTCCAATAGGCCATCCCAAGCACTATTTGATCTGTTACATACTGATGCTTGTGGTACGCTCGTATGACCAGGAGAATATTTTCTGCCCTAATGGTTAGACACCTGGACAGTTTGGACTACACTACATGTATAAATTCAATTTTAGGTAACTATTTTCAATTTGCATGAAGTTTTCAGGAATATATCTTTGATAAAACACTAAAATTTTCAAAAAGAAAAACTTTTACAAGAAGAGCTGTACCAGTCAGTATCTCAGTTATAATATTGCTTATTTCATAATCATCTTAAATTTTGTAAAAGTGCAAAGGAGATTATGCAGTGTTGAACCTAGATGGAGTGCTTGTCAGAATCATTTTCACTGCCTAGTGATCTAGATATGGGAATCTGGCACATTTTGAGGTTTGCCCAAGATACATCATGGGCTTATCCTCTGCTATTCTGTTTTGCTTGCCCTTAAGCCTCCATACTTACATTAAGATACTTGGTGCAAAAACAATAACTTGCTTTGAATATATCATATGAATAATGTCATCTTCTGTCAACAGACAGAAATTACCATAATCATGCATGCCTTAATATTTTGTTTTAGGGTGTCAGGACATTTTTGAGGAATGATGTTATTAGTTTTCATAAAAGCATAGTAATTAGTTTTCATAAAAGCATAGTTTTAAGATTATTAGACAAATATTGTTCCCATGAAAGACCCCAAAATATATACAAAGAGGTCACTTTATTGACTGTATGTGTGTCCATTCATCTTTATGTTAATTCAAACCCTATATTATGCTAATGTCTCTTGCTTTCTAGCTAAAAAAAGGGAAGGTTCAACAAAGGTGGGGTGGGGGTGGTGTCTGATGCCATTTATATTATAACATAAATGATTTTTCTTACATGGATGGGGGAGTCTGATGCCTCAAAATGTAATATAAGTGATTTTTCTTCCAGTGACTGGCTTGAAGAAGGACACAGATTATGAGTTCCGTGTGCGAGCTCAGAATGAGGCTGGACTTGGTGAGCCTAGCAAACCAACTGATGTTATTAAGACCAAGCCTAAGTACAGTAAGTACACTATTCCATTGTGTACAAGGTGCTAATAAAAATTCCTAATGTTACACAGGTCAGTTTATTTGCAGAATGATGACCAGTTTTTGTAAAATGCACACACACCTTTATCCCAATGTTTTAACTTTGCCAATACTACCACACTGCCTTTGTGCAGAATTTCTTCCAGGAAAAAGACAAAAGACCTATAGCCCTAATTATCAAACCATTATTGAAACAAAATTTAATGAGAGCAACTGCAATGTTTTGCCATTGCAAATTCCCACATATTTTAAATGCATATTGCAATATTTCCTTCATACCTCACCATCACCATCAACAGCACCATCACCACCAACACCATCAGAACCAAGACCAATATTAATATACAATATCTGTTCTGCATTCAGAAGATTTATCTGTTTAATTTTAATGTGAAATGCAGAATCAAACGTTTGTTTAAATGATCATTTTCAATGTAAATTCACTCCTATAGTTTTGAAATAGCATTATCATTCTTCTCAAGCTTATGTTAAGTACAGGGTTGATAGTATGTTAAAAGTCAGGTAATTTTTTACAGCCAAACCAGGTAGCCCCAGTGTTCCTGAAGTGGCAAATGTTGGCAGAAACTTTGTGGAACTCACCTGGGACAAACCTAGGAATGATGGTGGAAGCAAAATCACAGGTAAGACTAGAGGTTTTTTTAATATGGCAAATAATTTTATACATTCTCTTAAAATAGCAACCTATGTTGTTGTCACATTTGCCATTCTTACACACATTTTTGAGGCATTCAGATAAGAGTTATTCTATGCTTCTTGAGTTAAAATACGTTTTTAAACTGTAATGTAGATTATTATCACCAAGCCCATGCTTGAGGTATGCCCTAAAACACTTCATAATTAAAGTCAGAGCTGATTTTGGACACTAATGACACAAACAATGTCAGATTGAACAACTCTGTCAAGTGATATATAAAAAGTAATCTTGCAGCAAATGATATAATTAGAGTATCATGGAATCCACTTGCGATCAGAGTATCATGGAATCCCCGTATGATATGATCAGAGTATCATGGAATCCCTTTATGATATGATTGGAGTATCTTGGAATCCCCTTATGTGATTGGAGTATCATTTAATCCCCTTATGATATGATCAGAGTTTGATGGAATCCCCATGTGATATGATCGAAGTATCTTGGAATCCCCTTGTGATATAATCAGAGTATGAAGGAATCACCTTATGATCAGAGTATCATGGAATCCCCTTATGATCAGAATATCATGAAATCCCCTTATGATATGATTGGAGTATCATGGAATCCCCTTATGATTAGAATATCGTGGAATGCCCTTGTGTATGTAAAGTGATAGGACTGTGTATTGTAGTATTGCTTTGTGATGACAGTTTGTTTTGCCTCTAAGAAATGATTCCAAAGGCAACAAATAGTGATTACAATGCTTATTCATCTGTCCATCAATCATCAGCTTTTGCTTAAAGTTTTTTTTATATAGTACAATATCTTTTTAAATCAGTGGATCAATATCAGATGTTGCCCAAATATGCATCAGGGGGAAGGTATGTCCACAGAGATTTGAGGATCACAGAGAGCAGTTGATTAAATCACAGGTAATGGTCAATAGTTAAAGGGCTTTTTTACCTGGCAATATTATCTATTAATGCCAGGGATGAACTGCCATCTGACAGTATTATCTATTACAATTAGGGATGAACTGCCATCTGGCAGTATTATCTATTACTGTCAGGGATGAACTGACTGCTTCCTGGCAGTATTATCTATTA
Organism: Megalonaias nervosa; assembly: GCA_016617855.1. NCBI lineage: Eukaryota > Metazoa > Mollusca > Bivalvia > Unionida > Unionidae > Megalonaias > Megalonaias nervosa. The sequence goes on from JAECUM010000786.1 coordinate 136,972, forward strand.
CTGTCAGGGATGAACTGCTATCTGGCAGTATTATCTATTACTGCCACGGATGAACTGCCATCAGGCAGTATTATCTATTACTGCCAGGGTTGAACTGCCATCTGGAAAAGTAAAATTATTGCCACAGGTGTTGAAGGCAACAGGCAAAAGATCATGGTCACATTGGTCAGTTTCATAGAGTAGGTGACTTGCATCATGTGTTCATGGATAAGCATGACTTTGTAACCAGGTTCACCAATGTATATGGCACATCCTTGGGAATGATGGAACCATTTGAATTGTTTAATTTTTTTATTGGTCATACATTACCTAACTCGTGTATACCTCATGAAGGTTGAACCTAGACCAGAGTATTTACCCTGCTAGTGTCCACTGACAGCGAAGCTCATTCTTGTTAAGTTTGTTGATTTTAAGCTTGCAAGGCAGAAATATTTTGACATCAACGGCTTGAAGAAACTGTATGAGTATGTACTACCCAAGAAAATCTCTGACTTTTTTTAAGGGAATACATTTATACAGAAAATTTTAATCATGTTTTAAGGATTTTATATGTGCTGCCTTTATCATTTTTTTCCATTTTATATTTTGTCTCGTTGTGCTTAATGTTTACATTAATTTGAAAGGATTTATCTTCCTATGCAAGTTAATTTTACATATTTTGAACATCTACCTTTTTTAGTTGATACCATATAGTCATTATTGTGCTAAGGTGCCATAAAGCATTACCACAAACATATTTTTGAGAATTATTAATAGCTGTATGAAGGCTCCATATCCTCTGTTCCATGCATGTTCAGACCCAGGAATAGATAATTTTACCAAACCTGTATTTCATCAGAGCTCTGTTGGTATTTAAATGCATTCAGAATTCATTTTGTTTGCATTCCAGTCAGAATGTTATGTCAGCAGTGCTATCATTTTTATCATCCATCCTTTTGGTGCAGCATTATATGCTGTGATCTTGTCTGTTGGGCATTCTGTCCATCAAGGTTTCCTTTTCCACATGACAAATTAATTGTAGAGCACCTACCTTTGTGAAAGGTCAATGTCACTGTAAATGAGGTAAGAAAAATGGTTTTACATCATAACTTAGTTCATAACCATTTACCTTGACAAAAGTTTGTGGATGGTTTGCACATAAGGTATTCAAGAGGTCTTTTCATTTTGGGGTCAAAAGGTCAAAGTTCTAGGTTACTGTGGCTCAAACAAAAATGGATAATGCAGAATAACTTCTATTCTTGAATGAGTTCCTTGACAAAGCTTGTGGATGGCATGTACTTTGAGTAATAAAGAAACCTGGAAATTAGACATCATGGTAAGTGTAATAAGAAAATAATTGTTTCAGCACAGTGACTTAAAAAAAGCAACACATAATGTGGACCCAAGGTCCTGGTCATTGAAATTGGTCAATAATCTCCAGAGTTGTCAATAATCTCCATAGTTAACCATGCACAGGCATATAATGTGCAGTTCATGATTGTTTATGGTTTCTGAAATGCATTTATATTTTATGTTTGTTGCTTCCATTAAACCTTTATGTTTGTTTGGAACGTAAATGGAAGTGTGTTTACTGATGTTGGTTTTCTATTTTAATGGGTATTAGGGGGAGAGAACTGTTACTTAAAAGTATGCTTTAATAAAATAGTAAATCTGCAAAAGACAGCATTGAATTGAAGATAGAAAACACTAGAATTGCATGAAATATAAAAAAATATGTAAATGCAAAATATCAATGTATTTGTCAGCAAATGTTACTTTTGGTGTTTTTTCGTTTAAAGTGAAAACTATACAGATACAGCCACTGATGATGAAGTCATCACAGCAATGATGGTTGCTATGTTTGTCTTAATAAGAACAAATACAACAGCTGGAAAATGTGAAATATTGTCTGTCATTGTAAAGAATATGATCCTAGATTATCACGAGAAATGGCTTTTGTCCATGGAATTATCAGCAGCTTGAAAATGATAAATTTCAAATCCATTTATAAAATGCATAGGCTTTTTATTCTGTTTTATTTATCATTCATCATTCTTCTGCAGTTAGCATTTATTCTGCATTCTGTTTTTATTTCAGTTAAAATTATCCATTTAGGGTTTTATTGTATTAGCAGGGGAATGGTGTCATTAAAGTCAGAGGCTGGTATCACAGGTGTTGTTTAGTCATGGGTTAACAGTGCTGCAGTGACATCACTGCAAACAGGATGAATTCTGGGTAATTTTGTCACCAAATGACAATATTCTCCCATTCAATTCTCTTTGTTACTTTGTTTTTTTGTTGCAAAGTCACTGTATTGGATTTTTATATTTCCCAGGCTATGTTGTGGAGAAGAGAGAAAAGGGCAGTGATTCATGGGTGAAGGCCACAGACTATCCCGTCATTGATACAAGGTTCCTCGTTTCTAGTCTTCCTGAAAACTCTGAGTACGAGTTCCGTGTGGCTGCCGTAAATGCTGCAGGATCTGGAGATTGGGCTGAAACTGTCAAGCCAATCAAGATCAAGGAGAAGATTGGTGAGAAGAATGAAAAAAGCCACTTCAGTGGGTTTTTATTTCGGCTTTTACAGGAGCTGATGAAGTAACAAGTTATTTACTATTGAAAATTTTGTTTCCCATTTAATCAAAATGATGTATCCAGACCTCATTTCCAGTGATTCTAGAAAAATCCCTGTCTCTGAATTCTTGGTTCATAAGCAACCAATATATATACAGTGGTCCCCCTCTTATACGGCCACCCCTTCTGCACTGGGAAAGTGGCCTTATGAGACGGGTGGCCTTTCCAGAGGGGGACTAGATTTTTTTGTGAGAAGTATATGTGATGTACGTAGCAAGAAAGCTACATACTTCAAAACATCTAATATCTTCATTTAATATCTTCGTTTATAAGTAACATTAATTATTAAAGTTTCTTCTTGTTTTAATAATAGACTTATTTCAACTGAATATACATTAATAGTTCTTATTCTTCATGTAAGCTTGATATGCAGTTGGGTATCATTGTCATGCACGATTCAAAACCATTCAAAAACATCATTTAAATCTTGGTACATACATAATTCTCTCTCCATTTGCTCCATTTCCCACTGCTGCTGAATAACCTCCTTATCGGTTATGACGTTGTTTATTCGAGTCTTTTCAACATAAATTTGGTTTATTCGAGTCTTTTCTACATAAAATTGTTCGGCAAGTCCTCCTCCCCACCTCACCCGATGTTGTCGAGTAGAATAACTAACTTTCTTCTAAAATGATACATCTCCATTTACGTGATGACATGTTAATGTTTGGTAATGATTTATTCAGATGTTTCTAACTGTATGCGATTTAATTACACAGATGAAACTTTTGTAGAGGGGACGAAATGCCTTCTTTGTAAAAGAAGCGATAAATGTGTTGTCACATGATTTTTCGGTCTTTGTCTGGTAGCCTGCTTTCTTCAAGGTTAATTCCTCTGTGTGTGTGTTAATGCACAAAATCTATTTTTAGCCTATGCTGACCCTGTTACGATCTTGCCAATTGTGTCCGGTTGTTATCATCAAAGAGAGGAATTCAATAGATGTGTGAAGCCCAAAACTCTGTCATAATATTGTTGAGCCCATTTCCTGTAAACGTCAGCCTTTATAAACAATGATATAATATTAAACTTAGTGTTACATGTACTTTAGTCAACACTTCTTTCAGTAACGGAAACTTGACATTGGGAGACATGTATCGACGATAGAGATAATCTGATTACTTACCTTACGTAACGATATGAATTAATTATTGGTTCTGGATACATTTGAAATAAAAAGTGGCCGCTTGTGAGGGGAACATTTTACATTTTTGTACTAATATGCTGGTTGCGTTAGAGGGGTGGCCATTCTTGAGGGGTATTTTTGAACACAAACACATCGGTGCCAAGGGATTCTGGCCGTAAGAAGCAGGTGGCCGCTGGGCAGGGGGGCCATTCAAGAGGAGGACTACTGTACTATATATACTCACATACAATTGGATCCAATAGCAAACTGCACGGACCCCAGATCGGCCACTGCATAATGTGCCAGCAGACCTGAGTCTGTATAGTAAGACAAGTCAGACATGGTTGCACATTATGCAACAGCATAACGGGGTTTTTGTTTTTTGTAGGTGGACCTGACTTATAGGCGAGTATATATGGTACTTATTCTTTTAGCCCATGACAGCAGAAATAAATTTGTCATAGCATCAGATACATAATCATTTATAATTTGCTCAGTTGTATTAAAGACTCTGTATAACTTGCATCATTGAATCTTGTGAAGAAATATATATAGAAATGGTCTGAAGTAGGTATGGACAGCATAAATTTATCATATACAGTTTTTGTTAAGGCTGTTTGATTTGTAATCTTGAGGTTGTTTTGCAATACTTTATCAGATCAATTCTGCTAAATAATCCCATATTATTTCTAGTTGGCACTGCCCCAGAATTTATCAAAAAGCTGCACAACACCAGTGCTCCACTTGGAGGTGAGGCCACTTTCACTATCCAGGTTCATGGCAAACCTTTGCCAGAAGTTGTTTGGTAAGTAACAGGTTTCAGGTCTTTGTTACTTTTAAACCTTTGTAAACTGAAACATTTTTGCTTTGTTAAATTTTAGTTTTCTAAATTCAGCATTTCACAACACCGACTTTTTCACAATATTCTCATTGTATAGATGGTGCTATAACCAGGAATACAATTTTTATAATTGTCTTGCTTGACTTGCATAAATTTTGTGTTTATGCAACTTTTCTTACTTGAGTTTTTAATTTGGTTTTAGGGTTGAAAAGAAAACAAATTGACACTTGTAGTATCAAACAAAAAAATATTTTAAAATGAAATTAGTGTTGTCATGTTTACACATATAAGCAATTTCATATTGTTTGTTATTTAAACATATACAAAATCATTATTCCATTTAAAGAAATAAAACACATGACATATGATATGAAAAAATATGTTAAAGATGGATAAAAAAAGTATTTGATCTGAAGTTTAAAAATATTTCACAAAGGTAGAAAATAGTGGAATAAAGAAGGTGACATTGCAACCTACATTCACTAAGCTAAGAACCATATAATGAAGACTACATTTAAGTGAGGCAATTACTCTTTCGATTATTTTAATTTCAGCTAGAAAATTACTAAGAATGAATTCACTGCCAAGAATGAGCTGCTCATTTAAATAATGAAAATCTATCTGTATCTAACCATTTCATAGAACCTAACGACGTATTATGTCACTATGTAACAGTTGGTCTAATTGATTATTATGATTGTATACTAACTTGGCAAAGACCTGTCATTTACCATGGTTTCCTTATATTGGTTTTAAAAGTCAAGTACCCATTGTATACAAGCTTCTTGAGATGTACCTATTTTATTTTCTAATGATATGATGTTGTTTTTCAAACAATAGAGCTGATGAAACATTTTACCCACAGCTAAATCTGGTGTTTTAATTTAATTCCTGCAAGCCAAATGTATGTGTATCATCGGTGCCTAAAGACAATCTTTTATTGTGATCTGTTATTGTAGTAAAGGAGGTCAGCATCTTCCTTTGTAGTGCTGAATCAGCAAAAAATAAGAGACAGACACAAATTGTATGCAGTTGAAGAGAAATGTTGTTTAACCTGCAACTTTGTGATCAAAATGATATTAGGTCACTTTTAAAAACTGATTTTTTATGCTTTTGCTTACATATTTTCAGTAAAGTGAGAGAAATTATTTCTTATTGAAGTGACTGTAAATTTCACCTGAATATTAATCTTCATGCAGAGCATATTAATTGTCATATTAAACCTTCCAAAGGTTAAAAAAAGGAATGAATTTGTTTTGTGGTCTTCAAAAAGTTCATGAATGCCTTCTGAGAAATGTTCATTCTTTGTCAGAAATCTTTTTTTGTGAAAAGCAATTCTCATTTAGTGAAAGAGATACAAAAGTTTATGAACTTCTGTGTTGTGTTTTCATTGGCAAATAAAAGTATGGTTGGCCAGGAAAAACATTGTTTTTGTGTGGAGAGAAAGAGAGAGAGAGAGTTATCACCATATGCATTCAGATTCCACTGAGTTTATTTTTCCTGAGATCACACCAGCAAACTCTTTTGCACCTTCAATTGATCAAAGAGTTACTTAACCTAAAATGAATCTGCTTAGCTACTGATAATCTGATTTGTTTCTTACGTGAATTAGACCTGTTATAGTATACTCATAGATTTGCTGAAAAAATTAAAGCTGATATAAGGATGGCATCTTCTATTTTGTATATGGGAACATTTTTGTCATGGTAGCTGTATATACACATAAGATTAAATCACAAAGGATTAGCAAAAATTAAATATGCTCAAATCAGATATTTTGCATGCAATAGAATCGTAAATGACATAAATAGATTTCCCCACTTTGTAATACTTGAAAAACAATAAAATTCAGAGAAAATGCCATTTGAAATTTGGAAATGGAACATTAGAAATTTTTTAGGTGATTTCCTGAAACCATTTACTCGGTCAGAAGGTGCTAAAGAGATTAGGCAAGATTAATTTGGTCCTTTCAGTTGTCTTCTTGTGCAGTTCAAGCAAAGGCTACAGCCATGATCACAAGATTATTTGACTGACAAATGCTTACAAGTATGTTTAAGCAGCATTCATTCCATTAATCCTACATGAAAGAACAAAATAATATAGATGTGCTTAAGTACACATAAAAAATTTATATTTATTAATTTACTTTAGATTTACCTCAATGTTTCTTTCTAGGTACAAGAATGGAATTCCTCTTGCAAATGCTACACGGTCAAGAATTACTCCACGTGATGACTTTGTTACACTGACCCTGTCAGATATTTACGAAAGTGATGCTGGTGAGATTAAATGTGAAATTCGCAACCCACTTGGCACTGAGAGCTGCAAGTGTAACCTGGAGGTGGAATGTAAGAATTCTTTTTAATCAAATGTTTTGATCACACAAATTATTAAGACCAGTTATAAATTGAGATCATGGCAAATAATATGCATACCCCTTAAAAGAATAAATATAAGAATCAAACAGTCATTAAAAGCATTTGATGTCAGTGGAGAGAGGGTGGGGATCCAAGTGATATCCAAGAATTTAATGAAAGTGAGTATAAATTAAGAAATGTTTAAGATGATTCAGCAGAGAAGGTTTCATTTCAGACTTGACTCCTAATGGTTAATGTATGTTTTATTCATTTGGTGTTACAGATATAAAACAGTATTCACCTGCTGGATTTTTGTTTTCCGCCTTTGAAAATTAATTTGCCCCCGGGCAACTATAAATTTTAGTTTCAAAAGCCCCATTTTTGTGTGGACAATAATACAGTCCAGCCTGTCTATAAAGGTCACATATGAGGTTGACAGAAACTGGCCTATATGAGTTTTTGTGTTTTGTGAGGTTGACAGAAACTGGCCTATATGAGTGTTTGTGTTTTGTGAGGTTGACAGAAACTGGCCTATATGAGTGTTTGTGTTTTGTGAGGTTTAACAGCACTTTGAATACATTATAGGTTATATCATGAAGTGGAAGCTAAGTGCCTTTCCCAAGGTCATACCAAGGCAACCAACCTGGGTTGGCCTGGGCAGGTATCAAACTTAAAGCACTTAGATTATATCTATTACATTCCACCAACTGAGCTACCACAGCTTCCTTGCCTTTATGAGAATAAATAGAATATGTGGTAATGATCCTATCAGGGTCTTTTCTAAACTTGAAAATTTACAGGTGGAATCCCTCATTGATTTTAAAAAGTGGGGAATTGACTAAATATAGGAGAGATTTGATAAAGTAAACAAGGTAGAGCTTGGAAAAATGATATGTGATTTTTGCACGTTCAGTCAATTTTTTTGCTTGCAAGGTTTGGAAATTAGTTTGAATCTTGCTATCGCACATCATGGAATAGACCCTTATACTATTTCTAATCAAATTCAGTCATATAATACCATTGCTTAATCAAATTCATCATATAATACTATTGCTTAATCAAATTCACACTATAATACTATTGCTTAATCAAATTCAGACCATAATACTATTGCTTAATCAAATTCACACTATAATACTATTGCTTAATCAAATTCACACTATAATACTATTGCTTAATCAAATTCACACTATAATACTATTGCTTAATCAAATTCACACTATAATACTATTGCTTAATCCAATTCAGTCGTATGTAATACTATTTCTTAATCAAATTTACACTATAATTCTATTTCTAAATCAAATTCAGTCGTATGTAATATCATTACTTAATCCAATTCAGACTATAATACTATTGCTTAATCCAATTCAGACCATAATACTATTGCTTAATCAAATTCAGAAAAGCATTCTTGAAAATTTCACACTCAAGAAGGTAATGGAATTTGTCACTCAGAACTTTATTTCAACAACACTTGATACATTTTCTTTCTTCAGATGGAATATTATTCCATTGACAAGTTTTACCAGTAATTTATGGTTTGACATCCTAAATTGCAGTACACTTTATAAGGGAAATCTTTTAGATATCCTTCCGACTTGATACCAGTTTTATAGATTCTAAACCTTGTCTCTGGATGATTGTCTACAACAGATAACCAATCTTGCTTGAGTTGGACATTTAACCATACATCGTACCTTTTGAAGAATTGTCTTTATATAAGTTATCAGTTTCAAAGATTCCTTTCTCCACCTTATCTATGAACACAATTGTTAATTGCATAGTCCCCAGAAGTGATTGTTGGCACTGAAGAGCTTCACTCTCATGGGAGATAAATCCATTTCTGAAAAGGCCTAAAGTTGACGGCATAAGCAATTTTGACTGTTCAAAATGCAGTGTATGTCGAAGGGACATTTTGTCAACCAGAAATATCAATCTCCATATTGGTCCATTTCCAAAATGACTGAGACTTGTGGGGGGAAACAAAATTACACTATTAAGGTCAGGCATAATTATTTTGCTATAACTAGTATAATTTTCAAGCTTTCAAAGTACAGTGTAACCAACCTATAACATGGTAGTTGGGAGCCATAGAACCTGACCATCTTCTAGACCGAACCGTGTTATAAGCAACCAGGTCAGTTAGCTGAAGAAAATGATTGCATGTACCCCAAAAAATTTGCAGGGGATGGGGGTGGTGGGGGTAGGTAATAAATGTGGGTGGTAAAATATGTGCTTCATTGGCTCAGTTACCATCTTAAATAGATGCATATTAAATGAGAAATGCACCTGTAGTGAAAACAGAGAAGACATATATAATATTTTACTTTATTTAGAGAACCACAGATTGGTACATATACATGTATACTGTTTATATATACATGTCTATTGTATAGCATGAATAGAGTATCAACACCGTGTAATCACCTGCAAATCTCATCACATACATTGAATCCACAAGACAAGTAATTCCATCGAAAATATGCACACACACACATTTAAAATATTCATTAAATTTGTGACAGGTCATATAGGCCTGAATTCAGTGAAAATTGTAGCACAATCGCGTAACAAATTGGTAGCATTCGTAAGCATAAACTTTTTCCCTGCACAAAGGAAACTTTCACGGCACAATAAACATGTTCCAGTCATGTTAGAAATAAAAAAATTCATCAGATTCCATTGCTTTTATTTAAGTTTGGTACTGACGTCCTTTCAAGAAAGGTTCTTTGTTTTTATTGAAGATTGTAGTCAGCTTTCTTTAATGAAGGGTGCATGTGTTATTGGAGTCACTGCTAAAGGACAGCTTTGGAGAACCAGACAAATGCCCATTTCTTATTGTGGCAGCAACATCAAATAATTGTATTGCATGATTGAGACTAATTTTTTTTTTCATTTGCTTAGTACATTTTCATAACAATCAGTGCTTCAAAGGTAATCTGTTTTCTTTGAAATTTCAGCAAACTATTTTATCTGGGTACATTTTTAAAAAAAGGAATTGGCCGTTGTTTGGTTGATTGTAGTTACTTTTCCTCCCTGAATATTGAATAAACCAACAAGTTAGATGTTTGGGGAGGGGGTTACATTTCTGGTAGCAGAGTGATGCTGCCTTCCACTCATGAGTCAGAAATTTAACAAAGGGTCAACAAACAATAAAGATGCAGGTATTCTGGTCTGATGACAGGGATTACAACTGAAAATGTGAGTGTTCTGAAGGATTTAATTCCAAGTGAAAAGAAGTGGAATTTGACTTACCATCCACATACAAATGTCAGTCAGTGTAAATATATTAATTACTATCGAGTGGCCGAAAATCTGACGAAAGATAGATTACAAGATAATGCTTTGTCCGGTTGATCTCTGCTACCAGAAATGTCAACAAAAAAAGCGGATATCTCACAACATACAGTACTCATGCTAGATGTCAACATAAGCAGATTATGATATAACAATGCACTGTTAAAATGGTTTGTCAGTATGGACAAAGAATTTGTTTATGTAACAACAGATAAATTTCAGTGCATTTTATATCAAGTTTGTAGCTTCCTTCATGGGGCCTCTGAATTTCTCCACTCCAAACCAATGGTTGTATATACAAGTTCATACAGCCAACAATGTCGCCAATAAAAAAAAATAGCTAGATGGTATATTTTGCTGCCAATAAGGAAAATAAATCACAGTTTGCAACATTGGTGAAGCCCTACGCGAACCCAGAATAAACTTTTTACACATTATTTTTTGTACTTTTAACAAGAAAAAACTTTTCTCATGTACGAGAAAATTACATATAAAACTTCAGGAGCCACGCCATGATCGTCTCGTATTATTCATATGCAGTCTCTTCCCCAAAATGATAATACATTTTTTACATTTTTTCGTACTTTTAAGAAAGAATTTTTTTTTCATGTATGAGAAAAATACATGTATAATTTCGGAAGCCACACCACGATCGTGTTATATCCGAATTCGTGTTATAACGGAGCGTGCTATAGTGAGGTCACACTGTGCTTGGATAGTTATAAGGAGTACACTCCCATGATGCTTTTCTAGTTTTTTGGAATGGTCATAGTATGTCCACATACTGAATGTCTGTAATTTTCCATGCATTATTTTATTAATAATTTTTTTATGTGTACAAATAATTTTAAGTAAAAATGTTAAAGAAAAAAATTTATAAATGTATGCATTGATGGTGTCTGAAAAAGTAGTTTATAAATATTTTACAATATACAGTAATCTACCATATATACTCACTTATAAGTGAAGTCCAACTGCAAACTGCTTGGACCAAGATCTGCCAGTGCATTATGTGATGGCAAATCTGGGACTATGGACTTTTCTAGGAGTAATCAGTATCAACCCTTGAAAATCCCACTCGCAAGCTCGCAATTTGCGAGTGGAAAATGTTATTTGCAAGCTCAGAAAATAACAAGTAGGTTTTCATATGGCAATATTTTTCACAAAAAAATCATAATTTTCTGTCTGCTTTTAAAAAAAAAAAGATTTACTGGCAATCAATTTGACTAGCATTTTCAGTTTAAACACAAGTCATGATTGCCAATAACAGAATAACAATAATAATGTACTTGTATGTCTTGAATGCGCATGTGAGAGGCATATTAGGCACATACATACCCACCCGTTTCATTGTATTGTCAACTGTGCATCTGTACCGAAGTAACTCAGCAATATTTGGATCAGTTTGGATACAGAAGAGTCAATTGCTTCAGCAGCAAGCACCCTGTCCCACTCGGACAACACATGGGTATCATGTGTTGTGTGTGTTAGTTTCCGTGTGCTTTGTTTTAAGTTCATTCTTTTCTATTTTGTGTTCACAGTGTCTTTTATTCGTCCACCACTTTGCTGGGTATCCTGTGTTTGGATTATTAATTTTTATTTACAGTGATATTTAATATAGGTATTTTTTTAAAAATCTAAATAATTGGTACTTCATGGCTCCAGGCAAACGTCACGTGGGTGGACATAAGCACAAGCTTGCAGTGGCTGACTTATAAGTTAGGTAAAATGTTTTTATAAAAACTGCAATTATTATGTTTAAAAAAAAAAGTAATAAAACCAAATTATTATTATTATTAAAACAAAGACAAATATGTAATGTCAGTATTTTTTGTTTACCTGATTCTTATATATATTCGATGTTGACAGTTGTCAGCGTCCTCCCCCCCCGTCCTGGTCCCCCTGCACGTTGTTGTCATTCTTTGGCTAGCGAGTTGTCATAACAAATTGCGAGTTACTCATGGCTACAATTTTCGAGGGTTGATCAGTATGATTGTTTGCAGTTGGACTCGACTTATATGCAAGTATATACAGTAAGTTTGACTGTAGTGGAATGTGTTTGATATCTGACTCATATTACATACATTCAGAATGCTTGAAGAAATGACAGGTAATATTAAGGCAATTATGTACTTATAATCCACTGACAAGATTTTTTTCAACATTTAGCACCACCAAAACTTGAGAAGGAGATGCGTGATCAGACATTGAGCAAAGGGGAGCAATTCAAGCTGAAGATTCCCATCAGTGGCACTGGACCATTTGAAGTTAAAGTCAAAAAGGATAACCGTGAACTTCCTGAAAATGACCGGATCAAGTTGTCTGTGTTTGATGATTTTGCGACACTGGTCATCAAAGGTAAGGAATACTAAGCTTTATATATTTTTGTTGCATTTGTCATTGCCCGTCTCCAGTATTTATTTTTCACATAGACTCTGTTGTGTATTTCATTGAGATGGCATGAAATCATAGTGAATTTTTTTTTAAACCTGACTTAAAAGGCCACTTTTACTGGAATCCATCTGTCTTTCATGACTTGTCCATCTTTTCAAAGATCAATTTTCATATGTAATATGGTGTTCTCTAATGATAAACTATGTGTCTTATGAGACCATTTTTGGATGTTGGATCAGGTGGAGACCCAAAACATTAATTTTTTGGGAGGTTGTGATCATCTGTCTTAAATATCCCGTACACCAGAGTTTTCTTGAAATAACCTATAGCATTCTTAAGAACCCATTTTCTCACCTGACAGGTAGCTGTTCAAGAGAGGTTTGACAGAATTTTTTCAATGTTTTTATCTCCACATTATTTTGTATCTCTTTCTTCATACAGATGCAGAGATGGAAGATGGTGGTTCATACAAATTTGAGATTTCCAACAGAAGTGGAACAGCAACCGGTGGTTTTAACATGAAAGTTGTCAGTAAGTTTAAATGTTGCTATAATTCAGTCTCCGTTTTCTGGGCTTTCATCTTTTCTGTACAACAGCTCAGAACAGGAAGGAAGCAATACCATGTACCATATATACTCACTTATAAGTCGAGTCCAACTACAAACTGCACAGACCCAGATCTGCTGGCAGATCTGGATCTGAAGTTTGTTAGGAGTTATCAGAAAGACAAACAACATAGACTCTGATCTGCAGATGCATTATTCTATGGCATATCAGGATCTTTGTTGTTTGCAGTTTGCTCGACTTGTAAGCAAGTATATACAGTGTACTCATCTATAATATGCATTTATCTTCAAGTAGCTTAGACCCAGATCCTGCATTAAACAATGAGTTCAACTCATGGTCTACACTGTTGCACTTACAACTACGAGTGAACAAGAAAAGATGCGAATTTACTGGTGCATTATGTAATGGCAGATTATTGACTGTTCTCTTACACTTATGATTCCAAGAGAACAAGAAAAGATGGTAATTTGCTGGTGCATTATATATGGCAGATCCTTTTCTGCTATGTTACACTTATGATTCCAAGAGAACAAGAAAAGATGGTAATTTGATGGTGCATTATATATGGCAGATCCTTGTCTGCTATGTTACACTTATGATTCCAACTGAACAGTGAAAGATGGTGATTCTCTGGTGCATCGTAAAGACAGAGATATGACTGCAAACAAATAACAAGAAACTCTTGATGTGCTAATGCATTGTTGGATGGCAGAATAGGGTTTATACAGTTCACAGTTGGATGGAGAGTTATACGTATGAGCAAATACAGTAGTTATGCTGTCCATCCTGTGTCCAGTATGTGTCATATATTTGTATCCCCATGGAGTATAATATTAATACATAACTGTTGATGTGTCCGTCTGTCTTTCTGCCCGTCAACATTTTGATTCTGAGCATAACTCTAACCATTCAAGGTCATCCAATGAAAGTTGCAAATTTCATGATGTTTATTCAAATTTCCAGGCACAAACCGCCATTACAATGATAAAACAAGCAATATATCATGGTTTTGATCACAATTTTCTTCATGTTCAACAAGTAGGGACCAGTTCTTTTGGTATTTTCTTGTAAAATGAAATCCAATCCTGAAACCACATTATAAGTGGGTTCATGAGTTATTGATGTAGACAAAGTATAGTATAAATAGTATGTAGCATATTGGACATCTCTCCCTCGATTACTTGTGCCCAGATAACTCGAGAACCTATTTATACTGCAGTCTATGTTTTTGGACCCTGTGGCACCTGAATTATTAAGGGAATAGCAATAAGCGGTATAAAAATTGTGAGTGCATTGAGCACTTTCAGAGTATTTAAATAAGTGGAGTACTTGGGGGATATGTCATCTCTGAATGACACTTGACTATCAGTTTTTTTATGAGAGGATTGTCATCAGATATGGAAAATACAAAATGATTATAGGGCATAATAAATCAACATAACAAGGCTTAAATGTCACAGGGTGGACATTCCTTATGACTTTCATTACCATAGGGCCATGTGAGCTTATGGTATAGTTCTGCATCTTTCATCTTTATGTGATCACTTGCTTGTTTCCACTCTGGAAGCCATATTTCTGATCTGATTTTGATTAAACTTTTTAAATAGGCTTATGTTGTCAGGATCTCAGATATTTTTGGTAACGAGCCAGATCCACACATCTTGATGAGATGTGACTGATCGGCTGAGTGTTTTCAGTTTGGAAGTCATATTTCTGATACTTTTTTCATCATTTACATTTACTGTTTACATTTTCAAGATCTCCAATAACATGAATTGAATGTCACCGACCTGGACCAAACTTGTGGATGGACTGCACTTGGGTTAAGAGGGATGCCTGTTAATTTATAGGTCAAAGATCAAGGTCACTATAGCTGAAAAATGAAAAATAATTTCTGTACTTAAACTTCAAGTTTTTTACCAAAGTTTGTGGATTTCTTACACATTGGAAAAGAAAGAAGCGTTTTGGGGTTTAGATTAAAAAAGGTCAAGGTCAAGATGACTGAAAGGAATTTTTCTTTTGGACTTCAGTTCTAGAATAAGTTCCTTGACCAAACTTTGTGGATCATTTGCACATAAGGTAATAAAGAAACCTGTAGATTTTTGGGGTCATAAGTCAAGGTCATGGTATGTCGAATAAGAAGGTAATGGTCTTACACAGTAAGTTTTGTTCAAGGCTGCATACTTTGTGCAAAAATTAAGGTCCTTGAGATGCAATAATCTCAGAGTCAGCAATACCTTACATAGAGAACTATTAAAACTGGGATGTGGCATATAATGTACCTTTCACGGACCTTTGTTTTTACCTGAAAGAGGAACATTTTGATAAATGTTCAATATTTCTGTCAGGTACTTAATAATGATTTGATTATGAGGCAACAAAACTTTATTTGTCACTAGATTAATTAACTTTAAAGAGGGAAGCTTATATTTCTTCTAGTCTCTTTTGATAAACATATTTTCTCTCTGGATCAGAATTTGGAATGTAAATCTCTTCCCTGCATGTTTAGTCTGAAAGTTTTGAATTTGTTAACTGGGTAAAAATTCCAGATATGATAAACTGAATTGGATGTTAACCAGTTAAGCTTGAGGCTTGAGTTTCTCATTTGGTTCCAGTTTACAACAATTCTTTCACCATTTCAGGTCCACCTGGTGCACCAACTGGTCCACTTAATGTGTCAGACATCACAAAGAATTCATGCAGACTGTCCTGGAAACCACCCAAAGAAGATGGGGGTTCACGTGTCATCCACTACATGGTTGAGAAACAGGAAATCGGAAAGCCATACTGGTCAACTGTCTCCTCCATGTGCAAGGTAGATTTCAAAATATAAAGTTAATATCAATTAATATATTTTGAAGATGCATTTATTTATGTATTATTTTATATAATTTACATAGATGTCCAGAAGTAGGATTCTCAAACTATTTCAGTGTTATTAACGCAGCTTTTTCCTTGTACATGGTTATGCAAAATCAAGTGCTAGTTACAAATAATAATTAGTTCTTTACAATTTTACAAGACAGTGCTCCATATCATTTCAGTAAAACAGAACCCCAGCTGCATATCTTTGAAAGGGGGAGGGGGCAGTTCAAATATTTACTTTCTTTCTTCTTTTAAGCATATAAATATTATTTGATTATCAAAGCACATGATAACAGGATTATCTACCATATGAAACAAATTAATTTCTACTCAACAAATCAGAAAGCTAATCTGTACAGTGGTCATTCCATGTATTGTTGTTCAGTTAGGCGTATGGTGTGTTAGAGGACACTACTTTATGCTGGGTACATTACATGGAAAATTTTATTCAGCTAGTATAGATGAACATGTACCATATTAAGGTGAGGGTCTTTATAGTGAGTGGACCATTTTAAACATAAATCAGTTGTTTGAAAATGCACACTCCTGTTTTCTTACAATAAATACATTTTGACCTATTTTCAGGACACAAGCTGTGACGTGCA